>FLRD01000061.1:0-120371 GCA_900088485.1 Plasmodium ovale wallikeri | reverse complement strand
TTATAATCCCTCTTTTTTTTTTTTTTTTTTTTTATCCACGCCCTTGCTCTCTCTCTCTCTCTCTCTCTCTCTCTCTCTCTCTCTCTCTCTCTCTCTTTCTCTCTCTTTCTCTCTCTCTCTCTCTCTCTCTCTCTCTCTCTCTCTCTTTCTCTCTCTTTCTCTCTCTCTCTCTTTCTCTCTCTCTCTCTTTCTCTCTCTTTCTCTCTCTCTCTCTTTCTCTCTCTTTCTCTCTCTCTCTCTCTTTCTCTTTTTCTCTATGTCCCTCTCTTCTCTCTCATGCCTCTCTTCCATTTCCTGACCACTGTTTTATTTCTCTTCCCTTCCTCCCGGTTTACCGTACGATTGAGCCCATATGACAGTAACCGCAGGAAAATATACTGTAGCTTCCTTCAAATGTGAACGCACGTTTCCCCATTATTATGAATTCGCCTAACCAGAGTGTAAGAAGTGGGAAAACATGGGCATATGCGGGCATATGCACATGTATATGCATATACACACAGAGGTTTATTTTTAACAGTTTGTTTGAGTATCATTTTACTCCTACGTAATTTAACACATTGTAATTTTATGCATATTTTTTTGAAGTATGTAAATTTAAGCAAAATATAGAACCATGTTATATATGTGCGAGTTTGTTTTACAACCCCCCCCCCTAGGTTTTCACTTTTTGGTTTTTTAGATGTTCAGTTACCTTTTCTTATGCATCTTACCATTCTTGTTAGTATTAATCAAAAGAGAAATGTGTTTATTTGAGACATCCTGTTTTTTATGCACATAAAAGGTGAAGGTCTCACATGGGGGAAAATGTCATTTAAAGGGGTAGCATAAATATACATTTGTAAACGCAGATGCACATGCAAAATGAAAGTATCACCTAGTAGTGATCACTCATCTATCTCATTCGAGGCAGAAAATATTAATATCTTAGTTTTAATTTGGAAAAAAAAGGGGAAGTTGATATTTTATCGATTGCTTAATTAGTCGAAAGATAAAATGCGAAAAAGGCACATGGTAAGGACAATGAGTTATATCATTTTACAACATTAAAGTTGGGAACCTGTTCCATTTGTCTAAAATTTTCTATGAACGATTCGACAAACAAGTTGAGGAAATGTCCAGTTAGATATGATCTTCACTTCTCTGCTACTACCCTTGTGCCATGCACCATAGCGTTGTAATACTTCCTATTGATTATGGATGTACATTCGTTAAATGGTGTCCCAATAAATACGCGCAGTTTACTGACGAGAGTAGTACGTTCACGAGATAAGGAACGCCTTTTATGTGAGTATTGCAAAATGTACTATATGTAGGCAATTGAGTATGCAAACAGTACAAATAATGTATGTACAACCTTATTTGCACATTCCTCTTGAAGGTGCACAATTGTTTAGTGTACCTGATCTTGGAATGTAAATATCTTTCCCTGCATTTTCATTGTAGGGAATAATTAGAAATGCGAATTTAAGAACTCCTTTCTTTTGAAATTTTTCAAAAGGGGTGTCTATAAAAAAAAAAAAAAAAAAAAAAGTGCTGCTTTATTTTACCGTTTAGGCTTTGAATGGGGGTAAAATTGTCACCAACGATCCTTTTTTTTATCTCTAAGATAGAGCTTGTAAAATTTATACAAGAATGTGTATAAGAACATATCGGAGCATGAGATTACGTGCATATGGTCGTATACCCAATTTGTGCACGAGGGAATGTGCCCGTTTTGCAAATGCCATGTGTATTTTACTTTTCTTACGTGCACCGTGTCAGGTGCACTGAAGGAAAATTAACGGATGACCTTATAAGGCAAAATTAAATTTTAAAAGGGAGAGAATAAAAAAAATAGAGATAAAAAAAAAAAAAAAAAAAAACACGATGCAAAAAAGGGAAAATGTGAGAACATTTGAAGGGGAAAAATAAAAACAGAAAAATAAAGAGTACGGAAGTGTAGCGAGGTAAAGATCGCTCAAGAAATAGTGAAAGGCTATCTCCGATATAATAAGCACGCACGAGGGAAAGTGTACTTTTCGCGAATAATAGAATTAGGCAAAGACAAGAGGTGAACGCTCGTAAGTATACATAACCGTTTTTTTTATTTTCTTTCGCAACGTTTACTCTGCTTTCCCTGCATGTTCAGTGGCTATACTGCTCGCGTGCCGCTTGCTCACTGGGTATATGCTGTACACGCACCGCTTGCTCACTGGGTATATGCTGCACACGCACCGCTTGCTCACTGGGTATATGCTGCACACGCGCCGCTTATTCACTGGGTATATGCTGCACACGCGCCGCTTATTCACAGGGCATACTGCTCGCGTACCGTTTTCCCACAAGGCTCGGGCGCCATTCATGTGAACAAAAACATGAAATAACAATGAACGAAGACTTAAAATTAGGGTCAGTTATATGGCCTAATTTCCCCTCACCCTTTACCATCTCGTGCTATGGGATGAATGACATCTGTTCTGTTTTAGCTGTTGGGAGTTATGAAGGTAGCATAATATTGTTTAAGGTTGACGAAAATGCCAATTATAGGAATAATTTGGAGGTTGTGCAGATATCAGCTAACAACGACGAGTTGAAAAGTGAAGTATCTGTGGCAGCAGCGGGAGAAGCGTCGAGGATAGTATCAGAAGTAGAAGCAGGAGAAGTGCCAGAAGCATCGAATGCGCCATCGGAGGGTATGGAAAGTCGAGTAAACCTAATGCCCTACAGTATTTTGCTAAACAATAACAGTAGCACATGTGGGAACAGCATTGTGCAGATGTGTTTCGGTCTAGCATGTTCATCACTTATCGAATGTGTATCGAAGGAAATATTAATATCCTTACACATGGACAATACATTATATTTTTGGTCTCTAGACGAAGGAAGATGTTTTAATGTGGTAAAAAATTTTGATTTTTTTGTATACAATTTGAGAATATTACCCGATAGGAGATTTGTTCTTGTGTGTGGACTAACCAAAGTGCTAGTTATGGACTTATGGGCTAACAAAGACAAAGAAATAATCGCTTGGCTTTCCATTGGAAATGATTATGAGAAGGGGAAGAGTGATGATAAGAAAGAAGTAGGTGAGGTAAAAAAGGAAGGAAAGAAGGATTGTAAGATAGAGAGAGAACACTGTTACATTGGAGAAGCAATGGGTGGAAAATATTACTCGTCTTCTTCTAACAGTTCAGGGGAAAGCACCTTTTCGGGAGGAGATGACGAAATGGCTCTAAGTGCTCATCTTAGCAGGAAGAGCAGTAACTGTAGTGGAAGTAAGTATGGTAATATAGGGAATAACGATCATAGTAATAGCCGTAATAGTAGTGGTAGAAACCGTGGAAGTAGCAGTTATGATCTCGGAAGTGGGCTCTGGACGAAAGGAAGTTGGTCTCGAGAGAAAATAGAACCCAAATCAAAGGAGTATCTAAACGATGGTAATAGAAATAGTAGTGTTAGAATTTGCTGTATTTCAACTGGGTTAGTTCCATATTTGAAGGAGGAAAACCAAAGGCCCCTTATACACTGCATTAAGCTGTTAAAGAGGAAGTTACTTAGAATGTATGAAAAAAAAAAGGAGAAAGATGAAAATGTAGTATGTACCAATGTAGAGGAAGAAAATGATAATAATTCCAATGAAATGAGTGATGAATATATAAAGAGAAAGGAAGGAGAAGTAAATAAGAGTTTGATTACCTTATTTCATTGTCCTGTTTTAATATGTGCATCCTTAAGTAATGGGAATGTTATATGCTGGGATATAACTAACTTTTTAAACTCTTACAAAAGTACTTGTAAATTCGTTGTAAGAACTGACAAAACAGAGATAGAACTGTTTAATGAGATTATAGAAGATGTAATTGAGAATTGTATTTATGATGAGTTACTTAAAATTAGAATGAACGTTTCTCAAGACATTAGCGTGAAGACAAATGAAAAATATACGAAATGCGCAGATGTATACAAAATGATAAATGGAGTACATATCATCGAACCTTTATTTGTTTCCTATTTAAATCCATGTGAAGACATTCTTGAAATTGCCACAAATGGAAATTCTAGTCAAATTGCTATCATAGACAACTACATTGTAATTTTACAAAAGACAAGACTTATCATTTACGAGCGTAGAGATACAACCTCTGAGTTCGTTCCCCTCATGGACATGTTCTGTCCCGATTACGACAAGGAGTCTCAAGGAAGCGTTAGGAAAACGGCACACTGGGTGGGAATCCAGGTCGTGAGGCGCCCCGTATGGAAGTTCTCCGCAGGTTAGAGCAGCCTAGACGGCAGCGGTGATACGGTAACAGCGAAGTGACATCCGCGTGAGTCCATTTCGTTTACCTCATTTGTTGTTCAGTGTTTGCCTTGCCTCATTGCGACAGCACATTAGCGTGACGCGTAGCCGTGACGCATAGCCGCGACGCATAGACGCTCCCTTTTCCTCATTAGAAACCGCTTTTCCCCTTTAGGTGCCTTCGGGAGCGTGGGTTTGAGGGAAAAATCTTTCAACGTAATGCAGAAGCTTTCGAAAAACACGTACGCATCTATAGTCGCATGGACAACAGAAGGGAATTTCTATTGTTACTCACTTCCACTGAAGTTTTCAAGTCTCTTCCTTTCCTTCCAATCAAACATTAAGTCTTCCTTTCTAATGAAGATCGAGAAGAATCTTCTAGGTTCGAACAGAACCCCAATTCCTATTGTCCTATATAGGGACCGAATTAGAACGAGCACATCAAATGTAGCAACCTTGGGAATTTGGACAGAATGTATGCAAAATGTCGCAGAAGGAAATTGTGAAGATAGTTATCGCTATAACAACAGCAAATTAAAGATAAAAATAAATGATAGTAGTGAGAGTATATTCAGCGGGGAAAAGATATGTTCGTTTGAGTCTCGTAAGTCGAGAGTTAGCTCTATGGAAGATGTAATGAATTTACCATTAGGAAAAAAATGGATTAAACAAAAATCAGGAAAAAATTTAGAAAATATCGATGAAAAATGTCCAAGTTGTAAGGAAGATTTCTTTTTTCTTTTTGTAAGAAATGATAATATGAAGAGGATTGTTCTTTATGAGTATTTATGCGACTTCTGGTGCAGGACGACTAAAATGGAAAATGTGTGGCTTCTACCGAAAAGAAAAAATATTAGAGAGGAAATATGCAGGATGATGAAAGGAGTTAGAGATACCAACCATTGTTACCATGTTAGGAAGAAAGAAATGGAGAAAAAAAATTATGATGATAGAGACATTGGAGAAATGTCATATCAACGTATTGTAACATATGCCATAGGAGAATATAATTTAAATGTTTATATATTTGTGAGCTATGTAAGTGGTCAGGTTATAAGTGCATTGATGAATGCTTATGGCATGACATCTCATAAGAGAATAATTCGTACCTTCCCAATACCAATATGTTTGAAAGAAAAAAATATCTTCATAACAACTTTATGTTGTGAAGGTTGCTATTTAGTTGGTGGAACAAGTGGGGGAGATATACTCGTATGGAATATTGGAAATGGTAAGTTAATAAAATTGCTAACTAATTATCATCTCTCCTATGTTTGTAGTATACATAAAGTGACGAATAATAATTTTGCCTTGAAAAATAAAGACATGTGTCCTAATAGGGTAAAAGAAGATACATGGTTATTGACATCTGATGCTAGTAGTAATATTATTCTTCTTAACTTAAATGATGGAAATTTTGAAAATAAGGAGAATACCCTTTTTTGCAAAAATGATGAATGTAAAGTTGCAATAAAGGATTATGATGATGATGATGATGATGGTGTAATGGATAGAAAAAAGAGAAAAAGGAAAAGAGATATACTACGCGTAAACTATGTTAGTACGTTTCTGAAAAGGAGAAGTCTACTTTGTAGAGAAAGCAATAAATATAACCTCTTAACCTTTTTGAAATTAAAAGTCAGGCAACTGAAAAAATGCTATTCCCTTTTTTATAGCAAATCTCTTGCATCATCAAACAAATCTTTGTTGAAAATAAAAAAAAAAATAAGGAAAAAGAAAAAGGAACTAGAGGCAGAAATGAAGAATATGACTAAAGTATGCTTTCACTGTTGCTTTAAGAAACTGGAAAAAAAAAACGAAATAAACTTTAAAATGATAAACAGTGTGTACATGAACTCCTGCTCTTCTCTACTGTACATCGTCATGCTAAACAGTTATATCTTCGTTTTTAACTATCGCACCGGTTTTTTTCTTCGCTGCTTGCATGATCCTGAGTACACGCGCATGGCACATGTGTCTCAAGAGACGTGCCACCTGAGGCTGGGGGTAGACATCACCAATGTGCACATTTTGAACTCAATTAGGATGGGAAAGGGTACCACTACAAGGGGCAACAGCCGGGGCAACAATCGGGGAAGCGACTGGAGCAGCGACGGGAGCAGCGGCAGGAGCAGCGATGGAGGATGTGACTGGATGACTCAAAAGAGAAAGCATAAACGGCTACGGGGAAGTAGCGAATTCGTAACGCTTCTCCCCCCCAAGTGGAGAAACCCCAATTGGGATTTGTCCTCCTCTTCACCACCCTCTGCATCGTCGTCCTCTTCATATTCTTCCGATCCTTCATCTTTTCCTTCATCTTTTCCTTCGTCTTTTCCTTCGTCTTTTCCATCTTGCATTCCCACCTCATCTCAATGCAATATCACATGTGCACCTCCTACTGACAAGACACTGGAATTGGGAGAGAACAATATGGGAAGAAAAAGGGATACCCCTCGGAAGGAAAGAAAAAAAAGAGAAATATGTACATACCTAGTGAAGAGTCAAATACCCGTTATAAGCTACGTTCTTTTTAGAGATAATAATTTGTCAAAAAAAGCATTACCATTAACAAAGTTTTTATTTTGTTATTTTTTACCTCAGAAATGTTTAACCTTATGTAAGGAGATGTTTCTATTTTTAATTAATTTTCCGTCTATACCATTTTCTCTATGTATACATGGAAAGGAATCTACCTTTTCAGTTATAATTCCGTTATGTACGCAAATATATTACTTTTCAAGTATGCACCCAATGAATGTTAAGAAACATTGTAAGGAAGAAAGTCGTAATGTATATATCACCATGTGCAACAAGAAAAAGGAAAGATATATTTTACGAGAAAAAATAAAAAAGGAAAAATATTTTTTGGATTCTATTAATGTAGAATATAGTCATACATATAATAAAAAATTTCAGAAAAAAAATTTTGTCAGCGATTTTTGTAAAAAAAAGTTAATTTATTTTGGAGTGAAAATGGGAAGTATGAAAAATCGCCTAAACACGTTCAGGGAATTTTCAAAGTATAAAAATCATATGAAATTTAATCGTCAAAGCGTGGCATTTGGTAGGGCGTCCATTCTTCACGAGGGTCACATGCGTGGAAGGGATGCAAATGGAGATGCGCAAAAAGAGCGCCACGATGGTGGAAGGGATGCAAATGGAGATGTGCAAAAAGAGCGCCACGATGGTGGAAGGGATGCAAATGGAGATGTGCAAAAAGAGCGCCACGATGGTGGAAATTCTGCCACGTCTCCTGTTAGTTATTTTCCTGGGAGCGGTGTTCATGAGAGCGATTCGCCACCAGAGAATTGTTCCCCTATGAGCAGCTCCCTGGTTGGTGATTCGTCAGCCATTTACCAGGAAAGACGCGGTGGGGGAAAACATGTCAGGAGGAGGGATTACAACATGCTGCACTATAACTACTACTGCGAGGCGAGAAGAAGGAAAAAGAAATATATAACCTCGAAATTTTGGTTTTTGCAACACTCGGAGGACGACTGCTCAGGATGCTCTTCGGATCGATCTAGTGTGTGCCTCTACCTGCCCAGTCCTGGACACAGCTCCTGTGCGAAACGAGGAGGTGGCGTGAAGCGGCAGCATAGTGGGAAGGGGCAGCATAGCGCGAAGCGGAAGTATGGCGCGAAGCGTAAATATAGTGCGAAGAAGCGACCTTATAGTGCAAAATGGGGGACGGGTGAAGGTAAATTCCCAGTGGGGAGCAGTCACTTTTTCTGCGACAACACAGTGGATGTGCACTGTAACAGCGTGTATGTGAAGACATTGTATTGCTGCTTTATGTTGCGTTTTTTAAAGCTGTGGTGTGATGAATGGAAAGGACGATATGAGGATACAATTTTGGGTAATTTTAGGAGATATGTGATAAGAAATTTACCAGAGGGGAATAGTTTGAATTTATTTTTGTTGAGTTACATTTCTATGTATCCATATGATAAGAGTATCAGATTACAATTACAAAAATTTCTGAACATGGTCATGCAGAATGTGCGTGATAAAAGTTTAGATAAATATACGAAAACATCTACAGAAATATTGAGAATAAATAATAAAAAAAAAAGAGTTATACACAAAGGAATAGATCAGATATTATTGTATGATGCTACAGGATCATATGTAATATCAATTGTAATACCAAAAATAGGAAGTTTTTTTTTATATCCTTTTATATATGCAGATGAGATATGCCTTACATTACTTTTGCTTCTACTGTTTGTTAAACCTGACTATTTAAGATCATCAAAAACATTTTATACCAATGCTAGCATGACCACATTAATTGTACATCATATATGTTACTATGTATTTGTTGACACGCAATATTTTTTGGATAAATGTAAAAATAAATTTAACAAGTTTAAACTATTCCATTTCATACATTTATTATCGTTAAGCTTTTCTATAACATGGGATTTCCATGTACTTATTCAAAGGGGTATATTCACGACAAATATGAAAAATACTTTACATACATCCTTTAATCTTAATTTAAAGAAAGAAGACTTTACATTTAATTCTAAACTTATAGATGACATTTACTACCAGACATTGAGGAACTACTATCCGTCTGGTGGTTCATTTGGGGAAAATTCTTTTAATCATTCTTCAAGTGAAATAAACTTAAAAAATTGTCTCGATGATTACATTGATAATAATACCAGACTGCGTGATACAGAATTCGAGAGAGACGACCCATCTGCTATTTCTGGAGAAAATGTGTTATCTGAGATGCCAAGTGAGACAGTTGGTGCAGTGACAGTAGCAGTAGCCAGCAGAAGCATTGGCGATAGCGCTTATAGCGGTGGAGGTAGCTTCCTCGGAGGGGAAAGCAGTGTGGGAGGAAGCAATGAAGGAGGAGGAGTAAAGGTAAGAGGTCATCATACATCAGATCAGTATTCACTTGTGATAACTTCAGTTAATCCAATCGCTGCGCCTATTGCCGCACCTGTTTCTACACCTCTTTGTACACCCGTTTCTACACCTCTCTCCACGCCGATCTCTAACCCCATCAGTACAGTTGAGAGATGGAACTCGAACCCGATAAACGAGCAAAACTATGGAAGCGTGTGTCATTTCATTTTGAATATCTTTGAGTTGTATACCCTATCACTGAACAATATTAGTTTTTTAAAAATTTTAGTTAATATAGGGCGTATAGAACCATTTTTATTTTTGAAAACATTGCAGTATATAAGTAGTAACATGCACAAACGTGTATTGTGTATAAACAAGATATTATTTGTATTAATAGTCCTGATAAAGAATTATAAACGTATATTTATATGGTATATGCATATAGTAATCGATATACTTTTAAACTCATTAGATCCATCAAACAATGTTAGAATTTTGTGTTTAAAATTATCAACCAGTTTGATTTACACATTAGTTAAGAATTATCCCATATGTACATTTAACAAATTTACACAAAGATTAGCAGTCGCAAATAATATAAACAAATGTATATATTTATACGATCTAAAAAATGCAAAAAAATTAAAAATATTTCAGGGTCATAAAAATAGCGTAGATTGTATTCATTTTAATACCACTGGGACATGCTTAGCATCTTACTCTAAATTAGATTTATCTTTTAAAATTTGGAATTGCACAAATGCAGGTTTGTTCAGCGGCTTTTTGAAGGTACAATCAAAATGTGCACGAGATATACAACTTTCAAAAATTAAACTTAACTATCTCTATCTATCCGACGACTATATTGACATAACTTATAAGAAGAAGAACGAATGGGTACTCAAGCGAGAGGACAATGCTACTTACTTGATATACATCTAGGTAGAGGGGAGGTATTATGTGTGAGTGTTGGTGTTGGTCATTTCAGGGTCTTCTACACATACCTATATATATATGTTGTGCAAATCTGTTTTTAATGAGTTGCAACAAAATTACGTCTACTATTACCTACCTTTTGTAACATTCTTTCCGTCTTGAAGTTTTATATCTGGCACGAGGTAATTCCTCACTACTCATCATATGTGTGTGTGTTTTTTTTTTTTTTTTTTTCTACCTCATTTATTTATTTTATTTTATTTTATTTATTTTATTTTATTTATTTTATTTTATTTATTTTATTTTATTTATTTTATTTTATTTATTTTATTTTATTTTATTTATTTTATTTTATTTATTTTATTTTATTTATTTTTTTTTTTTTTAATTTCTCGTCTGTGTGCTTCATGATGTGATTCTCCTTTTGCCGCCATTCGTTTGAAGTGGCTCCTCCCAGCCTCACGTCTTTTTTTTTTTTTTTTTTTTTTTTACCAAAATGGTATTATATATACTGCGACACGTTCTTTGGCTATTTTCCGATTTGAGTATCATGTCCATCCCTATATTTACGTTCTCTCTATATGCTCCTTTTTTTTTTTTTTTTTTTTTTTAACATTGTTTTGTGAAAATTTCAAGTTACTTTCACCCTTTTTTTTTAATACCTTCAAATTTTACGCTAAATGTGTGACCCATATTTTGGGCTAGTCCTCATGGTCGTTGCGTCTCGGTGAAGATACGCAGTTGCGAGAGCGTTGCTGTCACGCTAGGACTTACGTTAAGACATACTAACGCGGCAATGTGGAAACGTGGTAGCACGGTAACGCGGCGAGAGGGTAGGTTTGTATGGGAAGGTGTCTCGTTAATGCCCATGTGAGCGGAAGCAGGTCTATTCCCCGTTTCGTTGTACTACCAATGTGCACCTGTTTGCTTATAATAGTCCCCTTATTCGCATGGGGAGAAGAAACATGAAGAAAATAATCATCAAATGTGGAAAGACAAGGGATTTCATTTTTTTACTCCAAAGTTAAATAACAAGTGTTGTCTCCCCAATTGGGAGTTAAGCGGTGTTCATGTTCTATCCTCTAGAGCACCGTGAAGTGGCAAAAATGCACATGTACCGGTGCTAAAGTGTACATTAACATTTGTGCACCCCTTTTTACATAATGTAAATCTTTTTTTTTTTAACATGTAAGCAGAGTAATGAAATGGGGTGAGCACTATGTTCGGAAGATTAGCCATGGAAAAACGCAGTCAAGTCCTGCCACCCTTTTGCTCCTTTTTAATTTTCGTTTGATGCGCTAATTTGTTGCATACATGTGATGTGTTCGTTTGTGCCCTATTATGAAACATTTAAGTTGTGTGCTCTTTTTACCAAAAAAAAAAAAAACAAAAAAAAGAAAGACATTACAAACATGTGGATGAAAGAGCAAGACCCGCATATTAATATTGCCGCAATGATTATGCACACTTGTAGTGGAATAAGCTAGAAGGTAGATATAATGGGTAGAAATAAAAAAAATATGTAAACGCATTTAATAACCGTATATGTATGTATATCTATCTACGTTAGCGCACATGCACGGTTCACCGAGGTACAAAAAATTTACAAGCGAATATTTCTGACCATGTAAGGTGAAAAAAGCAGACATGTGAGAACTTTAGCATTTTGCAAAAACTGTGGGTAACTATTTTTTCCCAAAAAAAAGAAAAAGGGTGGCATAAAAGTTTCGCTTTATTTGTATATATGTACTTTTTGCACTTTTTTGTTGTGTTGTTTAGGAAAATTTTTCTTTTTTGCAAAGTCACATTGTGTATACTTTTAAGAGAGCTAAGTGGTGATTGGAAGTGGTGATTGGAAGTGGAAGTGGAAGTGGAAATGCACCGTAAGGAATTCATCATACGGGTAACTTGTAAAATGAAAAATAGGGAAAATACTATAACTTAGAAAACCAATTTTTTTTTTTTTTTTTTTAACCCTTCTTCCTTTTAAAAACTGTCATGGCTATAACATAAAATAAATGAACCCCTACGAAGAGGATGGGGAGTAGGGTGGGGGGGGGAATAGCGTCACTGTGTTTCATTCTCTAATTTTCGAAATTTCACTCCTCACATGCACTTAAAAAATGAGAAAATTATGCAAAAAAAAGTAGAGATGGAGCAAATTTTATGGGAAAAAAAAATTAAGCAGGAAAATTTTTTCAACATAGCTGAGGTAAAGAAATTGCTATAAGTTGATATGAACCTTTTTTTTTTTTTTTTTTTTTTTGGTAAAACTGGCGAATTTTTTGAATATATTTCCCTCCCTCATCTCAACTTTTTGGGGATTGACCAAAGGGTAACTCCAAATGGGTTTATCTTCTTTCGCAAAAAAGTAAGCACCGGAAGTAAGCGCAATCATTTGCATTATATATATATATATATATATATATATATATATATATATATATATATATGTACACTTACATGAACGTTTAGTGCAGGTGCACAATATCCTTAGGGGAGCGAGCATCCGCAATATTGGAGTTCCTGAAAGGGTAAGTAAATTCGTAAGCGGCATACGGCCGTGTTATATAGAAATGCGACCAGTTTTTGAAAACCCCAACGGAAGTAAAAATTTTGCGGTGCCATACGTTATATTTTGAGGAAATAATTTACTGTTGCTAAGGAGTGATTTTTCTTCACTAAGTATATGTACAATACAGCACTAAGTGATCGTTTGGCGACGCATACTTATGCATTATATCTGCATGCACCCATGCACGCACGTACGGGTATACGTATATATGTATATATGTATATATATATATATATGTATATATGTATATGTATATGCATATGTTTATGTACGTATGTATGTAAAAATATATATACTTAATTTTTATTTTCGGAAATAATTTTGCTGTATTTTTACCATCTTGCGAGGCTGGCCTATTTCGTTTTTCCTTTTCCTTTTTGTTTGAAGTATTTAACGTGTATGTACTTGCGTTTGTGCTTACTTACGGTGATCGTTTTTTGTGCAAAAGCTGCCACATTGTAAAGAGTAAAATTGGGAGCATCTGCTGTATTTAAATTTTAGGAGAAAATTAGGCTGAAGATAACTTATATTTAAGTCGGAGCACCCCTGGAAAATGTACAAAAAAGTAAGTCCTTAAAGGGAACGTTTTTGGTAGTAAAAAGTGTATGCGAGTGAGAAGCGCATAGCGTACGAATTTTTTGTGCGCGTAAGAAGTATATGCTTTCCTGTATATGCATAAAGTACGTACATGGAAAATGGCTTCAGTGACACGGATAAAATGAGAGGAATGAATGTACGGATTTAGCGCGTAAGCACTTTATAGAGGCATTACATGAGGATGGGTTTGCATTACCGCGCAGAAATGGATGAAAGGAACTACATATTTATTACTGATCCTCCCCTTTGTATATTTCCCCTTTTTGCAGGAGTACGTGATTGATTGTAAGGGCCACTTGCTGGGCAGATTAGCGTCCATAATTGCAAAGGAACTATTGAATGGGCAGAGAATTGTAGCAGTGAGATGTGAAGATATAAATATATCAGGTAGTCTCTATAGAAATAGACTGAAGTATCAAGAATTTTTACGACTTCGAACTAACACAAACCCGAAAAAAGGTCCTCTCCATTTGAGGGAACCATCGAAAATATTATGGAGATGTGTTAGGGGTATGTTACCACATAAGACTTATAAAGGACAACTTGCTTTGAAAAAACTCAAGGTACTTGTAGGTATTCCATATCCTTATGATAAGAAGAAGAAATATGTATTGCCAAGTGCCTTACGAGCTTTCAGGCTAAAAAAACACAGAAGGTTTTGCAGGTTAGGTACCCTTAGTTCGAGAGTTGGTTGGAATTATGATGAACTCGTAAAGAAAAATGAAACATTGAGAAAAAAAGTTAGTAAAACGTATTACAGAAAGAAGGTCAGTGAGTTAAATGTAAAAAAGGATTTGAAGACTCAAGCACTTACCTTAATTAGTCCAGAGCAACGACAAGTGCTAGAAAATTTTGGCTATGCATGAGTGGCCATTTGAACGTCAGACAGCAAATGCGATGAGACTAAATAATGACATGGACGAATAAATACAGCCGTGTAGCTGTGCACTCCATATGCTTACCCATGGCATGTGTACTTCTTTTCCTTTGTTCATCCACCACTGGGGGAGGAAAAGTAGGAAGAAGTGAAATATGACAACATGCGGGAGTATATAATATGCACAGTTACATGTGTAGAAAGCAGTACATTGACAGTGTTATATAACAGTTGCCTTGTGTATATTGTAAATGTAAACTCTTTAATGAACTAAAAAAAAAAAAAAAAAAAAAAAAAAATTTTGCAAACACCACACTCCCCCCCCTACGTTTTTTATATGCGGCTTTTAAAGACATTAAAGTGTTCATTTTGGTAAGGCAAGTCGTGCGTCACCCATTGTCCGTAGATCCGAGTGGTAGCTCCTATTGACCACTTAAAAAGGTTTCCTCTTTGATACAGTTTATCATTCCCGTCAGTTCAACATTCGCTTCATCTTTCATGTATAAGGCACCCTCTATATTTTCAATTATGGAAGCGACATTTGTGTTAATCTCTCTTCGTTCGTCTGGGGTGAAGAACACTGAAAGGTTTTCCTGTCGCCAGTATTTTACTAGGCAAAAAAGAAATCGTATTAGTTTTGGTAAAACGGAATGTTGTCCTTCCTTTTGTCTAATTTCCTCCACGTGGTTATGTGTTACCACTTCTGTAAAGGGATGTACAAGTAAATCCCATTTATGTTTTATGAAATTTATTATATCCTTCAGCTCATCGAAATTGTAATACTTCTCAATGAATGCGTAGTAGTTGCTTTGATTCTCATTCAGGACATTTCTAAAAAAGGGTAAAAGAAAACAGATAAAGTGAGAAATGTACAAGCCCATAGAGATATCCATGTGATATGGGTACATGAGATGACGTGCGTAGAATGGGAGATGCATGTTTTACAAGAAGCGGCGGATTTCTGTAACTGTTTTGACTGCCTCGTCGTTGTGAGTGGGGGGACATTTTCCAGCCATGGTATTTACGTCGAAGTGGTTGTTGGAGAGAAAATTCATAAGTTGTCGATTATTTTTCTGAACCTTTTGTAGTGTAAACTTGTGTGTAGATGAATGTACTTTTTGATTTATACTTACATAGTCTTCATAAGTAATTTTATCTTCGTATTTTCTAACCGGTTTCATATTTATACAACTCACAATGTCGCAAAACTCTTTGTAGCTCTTACAAGTCTTTACTATTTCTTTCTTTTTGTCATCCTTCCGTTTGTACTCCTCATCTTGCACAATGCTTCTAACAAAATCGTTCCTCATCTTTTTGAGGTTTATAGGGTATACATCGTCATTCGAAAGCATCTTGAATCAATGGGGTGTAAATACGGCACACAATATGGTATCGTCTAATGCACGCTTCTTTTTTTTTTTTCTTGTTTCTATTCTTTTCTGTCAATGCTTTTATGGTTCATGCAAGTATAGGTGCACCTGTGTGAGTACACATGTATATATATATATACATATATATTTTTTTTTTTTTTTTTTTTTTGATATTGTGACTCATACCCCCCCCGTTCGGAAGGAATTATATTTTCTCTTCCCTCTCTAACATTATGCACGTACACTTTTACGGTGTAGATTAGAAGTCTCCCTTTGCAATGGATGCGTATCGCATGGTGAAAATACAAATGGATGCCTATGTAAGTGCACTTAGCAAATGGTACCCATGTACCTTATAACTTTCCACTTAAATGGGAAGAAAAAAAAAAAAAAAAAACATATAAGGTGCGCAAAAAGACATGAACAGATGTGTGATATTTTTTATAAGCTGACGAGAGATATTAAAAGGATTGAAGAAGCATTTCCTCATTTTTCTACATTACTTTTATTTTATCTTTTTAAAGGAGTCCTTTTCTATTTTGTCGTATGTATAGATGAGAAGATAGGAAGAGACAGCAAAAGTTTATGTGAACCTTGAAAAAACTCTGATGGGAAGTAGTGACAATTGGAAGAGGATATTAATTACGTAAGGGCAATTAGCAAGGGAATAAATCGAAGCAAGATATATATATGTGATACACAAAAAAGGATTAATGAATTACCTTTTACTTTTATGCTTACACCTTACATTGCATATGATACGTTCCAAACTGTGAATGGGTATGGTCTACCCACCTTTTGCATGTCTCTCTCCTTTTTTTAGCAGTTTATCTAAACCGTTTATGTAAAATGCTTAACTTTAAAAATGAGGAACGGCTAGGAAAAAAGAATAACTTGGGAACCTGTTTTTTAAAAAATTGCGACCATGATATGTCCTCAAAAAGTGATAGCAAAATAAGCGTACTTGCTACACGGGGAAAAAAAAAAAAAAAAAAAAAAAAAAAAAAAAAAAAGATTTAACCAGAGTGGGTAATAGCAAAACGCAACATTGGTCGAGAAGAAAAAAAAAATAAAAATAAATAAAAAAAAAAAAATATATATATTTGCACGTTTTAAAATTAAAGGCCAATTTATAACTTTACCCTTGGAAGGAGAAGAGAAACTGTACGGCAATAGATATAAAATACAAGCAGAAAGCTTACCTTTTTTTGTTGAGGTACAATTTGAAGAGGAAAAAGGCGCGAAATAAAATTTTGAAGGCGGGTAAAAAGTTACATCTATAAAAACTACCAAACTGCAGGGGCGAGTGAGAATCACCAATCGCCTCCGCTAATTGCGCAGTAGAGCTGATAGGACCATGTCAAAAGGGGAGTAAGCATAAATTAACGTGGTACAGGAGATTCTGCTTGCGTTTATACAGAGGTGCAACCCATACTTGCGACACGCGTCCTCTGCACAAACGGGGCGAAGCGGGACGGAGGGGCTGCATACGGAGGGGCTGCTTACGGAGGGGCTGCTTACGGAGGGGCTGCTTACGGAGGGGCTGCTTACGGAGGGGCTGCTTACGGAGGGGACGGAGGGGCTGCATACGGAGGGGCTGCTTACGGTTAGGCTGCTCACGGAGAAGCCACTTACAGAGTTGCTCATAACGAAGGTTTATTCGGAGGGGGGCAAGCTCGGATGGAGTCGAAGAGCAACCTGTATGACGAGTTTGGGAACTACATCGGGGGGGACATTGACAGTGACGATGATTACTCGGAGGTGGACGACGACGATAAGTCAGAAGGAGATTCCAGTAATGCACGCTCGCGCGATGAACGCTCGCACGATGGACTCTCGCACGATGATAGATCCTCATCGGAAAGTGACTCCGGGCGTGAGAGTAGATCCGAATCGGAGATTGATGACATAAACGGAGAGAAAAAGACATTTACAGAAAATATGGACGAATTGCAAAAGGCGTATGGAGATGTCGAAGTGTTCATTGAAGAGGAAGACACACAAGATATTGAAGAGGCTACGATAAACAAAATAAATGCTAATGTAGAAAGAATTAGTTTTATAAAAAAATTAGATGTAGAAGCAAATAGGAAAAATTTTGATTTAGTAGAAACTAGTCTTCCAAATAATACATATAGTTTTAAATTCATGTCAGAATTAATGTTACATACAAACTTTATACGAAATGTATGTATAGCAGGACATTTTCATCATGGAAAAACTACATTGGTCGATAGATTAATTGAATATACTAGGGATAAAAAATGTAAATTAGTAAGAAAAAATAATGTAAGTAATAAACATAGTAGTGGAACGGTAAGTTTTTTTAATCTTAATACCGAATTAGAAGGTTTTATACAAAAAAAAAAAAACTCATTAAATGAAAATATTATTACACCATATAATAGTAAAACGGTAGATCACTTGGTCAATTATACAGATACAAGATTAGATGAACAAGCTAGAGGTCTTTCCATTAAATCTATACCTATCTCATTAATATTTCAAAATAGAATTTATGAAAATATATGTAATAACATTTTATTGAGTAAAAAAAAAAATAATGTAAAATATAAATCATATATTTTTAACATTATAGATACACCTGGTCATGTAAATTTTATGGATGAATTTTTATGTTCCGTAAATTTATGTGAATGTTGTTGTTTAGTCGTAGATGTAGTTGATGGTTGTATGTATGTAACAGAAAATATAATTAAATGTTGTATATATGAAAATATAAAAATAGTATTAATTTTAAACTGTTTAGACAAATTAATTATGGATTTAAGATTACCTCCTAATGATGCATATCATAAAATAAATTATACCATTGAAGAAATAAATCTAAAAATAGAAAGTATATGTGATTTATTAAACCTAAGTAGTAAGGAAAAAAAAAACTTTTTATTATCTCCTCTTAATAATAATGTACTTTTTAGTTCTACTATTTATGGTATATTTTTTACTCTAAAATCCTTTAGCAAAATATATTGCAATTTATATAATGCATATAATATAGACATAGATGAATTTTCACAATATTTATGGGGAGATATATATTTTAATGAAAATGATTTTACTTTTGTTTCTACACCTTTATATGCAAATCAAAAAAGATCTTTTGTAGAATTTATTTTAAATCCCATTTACAAAATTTTTGGTTATGTCAATTCAGAAGAAAAAGAATTTTTAGTTCCTTTTTTAAAATGCTTAAATATATCTTTAAAAAAAAATGATTATCTATACAACAATAAATATTTACTCAAAAAAATTAATGGTATGATTTTTGAAAACACAACTGCATTTGTTGATGTTGTTATCGATAATTGTCCTTCACCTTTAGAAAATGCCAAAAAGAAAACCAAACACATATACTCCGGTTCTGTTAAAACAAAAATATGTTATGATATGATGAGATGTTTAAATGGCAATAAAACAGATAACCTTATGGTTTATGTTGTAAAAAATTATCATCGACCTGAATGCTTATTAATAGACCTTTTTGGTAGGGTTATGTGTGGTACTATTAAAAAGGGACAAACTGTACGTATACTTGGGGAAGGATACAGTCTTAGTGATGATGAAGATATGATAACACGGGTTGTTACTCACTTGTGGATTTACGAAGGAAGATATCGTGTCGAGGTTGATGAAGTTCCAGCTGGGAACTTTGTTCTTATTGGCGGTATAGATATTTGCATAAACAAAACTTGCACCATAACTAACGTGCGCAAGAAGCGTAAAAAGGTCAAAATCCCTGTGGGGGGGGGGACCACCGATGGAGGGGGTGTCATGTCTGCAAATGGGGTAGCGGCGAATGGGGTAGCTGCGAGCGGAGTAGCTGCGAGCGGAGTAGCGGCGAATGGGGTAGCGGCGAGCGGAGTAGCTGCGAACGGTGTTGCCAACGCAGAGAGAAGCCCCCTGCTGGAAGATGAGGGGGAACCGGAAATTTTTTACCCCTTTCACAGAAAATTTAGATACATAAATTGCGCAAATGCAATTTTTAAAGTGGCTTGCGAGCCTATAAACCCATCCGAATTGCCGAAGATGCTTGACGGATTGCGAAAAATTGACAAGTGCTACCCGCTCTCTAACACAAAAGTGGAAGAATCAGGAGAGCATATTATCCTAGGAACGGGAGAGCTATACCTTGACTGTATCCTGCATGATTTGCGGAAACTTTATGGAGATCTCGAAATTAAAGTTTCAGATCCAGTAGTGCAATTCAACGAAACAATCATAGAAACGTCAGCACTTAATTGCTTTGCCGAAACGCCTAATAAGAAAAATAAAATATATATGATTTCAGAACCTATACAGAAAGAACTGATGGATGATATTACCCAGGGTCTTGTCCACTTGAATAAGAATCAAAATGATGATGTTGATGCGTATCTGCACACAGTTGACAATTTGCTGTGCGTGGGGGACAGAGAAGGTGCAGGTGACCGAGAAGATGAGGAGGATGCGGTAGAAGAGACGGAACCAGCTCCGAAGGAGGACGGAAAAAAAGGTGCAAATGCAAATGCAGATGCGGATGCAGAGAAGAGGAAAAGCACGCTCAATTATGACATTGATCCGAATGTGATATCCTTGCTGACGAATAAACACAAGTGGGATATGCTGTCTATACGATCCATTTGGGCATTCGGGCCAGAGATGAACAGCCCCAACATATTAGTGGACGATTCGCTATATAACGAAACGAATAAGGAAAATTTATACGCCGTTAAGGAAAACATTATTCAAGGATTCTGCTGGGCTACGAAAGAGGGCCCATTAATAGAGGAATGTATGAAAAATGTGAAGGTAAAAATTTTAAGAGCAGATATAGATGATGATCCTATCAATAGAGGAGCAGGACAAATTATTCCAACTGCACGAAGAGCAATATATTCTTCCGTTTTACTAGCCACTCCTAGATTATTAGAACCCATTTTATTTACGGAAATTATATGTTCAGGTGATTCCGTTTCGTCTGTATACAATGTGTTACAAAGAAGGAGGGGACACGTATTAAAAGATTTTCCGAAAGTGGGAACCCCTCTATACATGGTACATGCGTACATACCTGCAATAGAATCATTTGGTTTTGAAACGGACCTACGGACACATACCAGTGGTCAAGCATTTTGTCTAAGTATGTTCGATCATTGGCACATCGTCCCGGGGGATCCATTGGACAAGTCTGTTATTCTGCGCCCTCTCGAACCAGCCCCTATTCAGCACCTAGCCCGGGAATTCTTGCTAAAAACGAGGCGCAGAAAGGGACTAACCGAGGATGTTACCATCAATCGGTTCTTTGACGACCCCATGTTGCTGAACATACGGGACGAGTTCGCCGAGTACTTCTAACGCAGATGTGATGCGCGCGAGAGTGCACTTTGTAATGCAACATCGATCTTTCAAAATGGTGGCCGTTTCGCCGTTTTAAGTGGTTAATTTTTATTTTTTTAATAATCTTCTAATTTTTTATGAACCGTACATGCATTTTGACACCATCATTTTTTAGCTAGAAAAAAAAAAAAAAGAGAGAAATCCCAAAAGAAGCATACTTGGTTTATGTGTGCATTTTTGAAACAGGCCAGAAATAGCCTTTGCAAATATTGGGATCTCATTTATTTGTGATCGCTCAACATGAAGGGGACTATAAAACTTTTGAAACGTATGTTGTCATACGCATACGCGTGCACGACAAAACAAAAGAGGAAGGGGAGAAAGTAGAGGATGGAGGCGAACTTAAGAAATGGTATATGGAAGTGTTCTCAGCAGAATGTACAAAAATGGTGTTACTTAAAACCCGGTGAAGACACAACAATGTTTAAAAAAAAAAAAAAAAATATAAAATAAGGTAAATCGCATGCTCATTTTTTATCCCGTTTTTCTTTTACGCATTCGTTCGATGGTGTTTACAAAGGATATTGAAAAACCGCATGACCAAAAATGTGAAAAAAAGTTTATAAACATGTAAGGTACGCAAAAATTGCAAGGAAAAGTGTACATTTTATTTCTTACATTTACACCCTCTATTTATTTTACTGATTTTGTTTATTTTACTCATTTTACTTGTTTTATTTATATATATATATTTTTTTTTATGAGATTGAACGGGATTATCTTAACGTGTAGGGTATTTAAAAGTACAAATAATATATCACAATGCACAAAGCCAAATGGACATGCGGATTTGACTTGGTTACTTAAGAAACACGTGCATAAAAGTGTACGAAATAGTTTTATTATATAATCATCTTCGTCAAAGTTAGCAGTTTCGTTGTAATGTTACCCCCTTATGGTTTTCATTAACAGCTCCATGAGCATGTACGTGCTTCCATTTGTAAAGACCTACCTTTTTATCGGCACGAGAAGATTCTTTTGTGATTAAAAGGACACGCGGAGCTCGTCGCGTTCGCGCGTTCGCACGTTCGTACGTACGCACGTTCTAGCCTTTACACGTTTGCACGTTTTTGTATGACTATTTTACAAAATACATGAACCCCTTCTCCAATGTTTGTGTTCACATTTTTAGGGGTATATAACGATTGGGGGGAAAAAAAAAAAAAAAAAGTGTAAAACTTATTTTGTAAAAATGTGCTGAACGGATATTATCGCTTACATGACAGTTGGTTTATTTTTTTTCCTTTTTTCCCTTTTTTCTCATTTTTTTCTTAAAATGCGAAGCTGCAATGTATGCACCTCCGTTCGAATTAAATTAAGAGGGTATATATAAATATAGTGTCCCCAAGGGAAAAGGTTCAAAGACTAACACTAGATTTGTCATGTATTATGTATCCCATTTATTACATTATATATATATATATATATATATATATATATTTTTTTTTTTTTTTTTTTTTTTTTTTGCAAAGGGATATGCGACATGTGTACTGAAAGGAAGGAAAAATATTTAATGAAAAAAAAAATATATATATATATATATGGAAAAAATAAATATATGCACTTAGTAATAGCATGGTTTACTTTATGTATATGTAATGACATTGACACGTGTGAACATTTGGGAAGAAACCTGTATGCCATTCTACAAATTATGCTAGGCTATGAAAAATAATTCAAGTTCAAAATACATCCACCTTCTGATATGTAGAGAGGGGCATATGCAGGTTTGGGCGGGTTTGCGCAGGTTTATGCAGGGTTATGCAGTGTTATGAAGTGTTAAGCATACTAATATGCACTTAGCTTCACACGTGCTCGCTCGCTTAGCTTCACATGTGCGCGCTTGTTAAGATTCACATGTGTTCGCTCGTTTAGATTCATATTAGTTTGCTCATTTTACCTCGCATGTACTTGCAAACTAGGTCTGATATCTCAGGGGTAACTTTTTTGTGCGCTTAATTTTGCCCCCCCAAATTGCGACAGTTTTTCATTTAACACGAGCACAAGCATTTTTTGCTTGCTATTTTTTAAAAAGCTAGTGGGACACTATATGCATATGAGCAGCGTCAATTCTGAACCCCCACACTATGCCTAGAAATTTGACTCAGCCCCTTGTGCATACATGGATAGTTTTGCTGTTCCATCGCTTTTACTTAGCTATTTTGCGTCGCTCTTTTTGCGAAACTGTTTCGCGGATCTATTTCGCGAAGCTATTTTGCGGATCTATTTTGCGAAGCTATTTTACGAAGCTACTTTACGAAGCTACTTTACGAAGCTATTTTATTTTTTTTTTCTGTCCTTTGATTGGAGCATTTACTGTGAAGCAAGTTTAGGGTGCTCATTTTTTGGGTTGAGCCCAGACTCGAATAATTTGCATGTACATACACGTGAGCAAGTATCTGTATACGCATGCAGGTGTATTTACGAATATTATAAAACTGGCTTTAAATTTGAGTTTACGCGAATTTTGACGAATGCACATTCCCGTGCATTCGTCTGTACGTACGTGTACGCGCGCAAAAAGCAAGAAAGTACTTTGTGCATAGATAAATTTATTTCAAGAGGGAGTACGTTTATGATATTTTTTCATTTCTCCTTTTAGAAATGCTTACTGCAATTTTATACGTAAACCGTGCTGTCGCGCTTTGAAGCACCATCTGAGCGATTTGTGCATAGGCGACGGACTTTTAAACGTGCATCTATTTGCCTACGCACTGCCTGTGCATGTGTAGGTTTGACAGAACTGTCGAGGCGTTCGTGCGTGCGTGCGTGCGTGCGTGCGTGCATGCTTGTGTATGCATATGTATGTATATGCATGTGTATATACATGCACATGTATATATATGCGCATGTATATATATATGTATATGTATATGTATGTATATGTATATGTATATGTATATGTATATGTATATGTATATGTATGTATATGTATATGTATATATGCGCTCTTTTATGTACCCATTTTAAACGAGCCGTTGGGCGAACGAGGGTTGATAAAAGAGCAAACTGGTCCCACTTTTTCTGCATATAAAGATATAGATGATCCCCTTATGTCAGGATAAAACAAATTTTGAGAAGAAAAGGGGTATGGGAAAAATCTCCTTTTTGTGTCCTCCTTGATGCTAATTGAGTATGTAAAATTGTTTAATTGTTTAATTGTTTAATTCTTTAATTCTTTAATTGTTTTTTTTTTTTTTTTTTTTTTTTTTTTGGTTCTCCCAAGGGTTAATTGCATATGTGCGACATATTACATACACGACTTGTGATTGTATAAAGTGGGATTACTGTAAAAGGGAATTCAACACAGACATTTCAGGTTTTGTATACAAATATTAGGAAGCGTTAACTTTTGGCACACCGTTAAATACGTTGGAGGGGGGGGTGAAGCGGAAAACGGAAAAAGCAAACAAGTTGGCGTGCCGTAGAGGGGAAGAAGCACGAAGAGCGAAACGCACGAAGAGCAAAACGCACGAAGAGCAAAACGCACGAAGAGAAAAACGCACGAAGAGCAAAACGCAAGCAGAGCAAAATGAGGGTGAGACAACTGCAGACGTACCTGTCAGAAAACAATCTGCTGAAAAAAAGTTGCGTAGATGGAATTCGAAATTTAACATTAGGAATTGATGCATTATATTTCTTAAGAACATCAAATTATTTAAAAGACATATTAAGTAATGTATCTGGATGTATATCCCCATGTATATTTCACATAATAGATGAGCAATGTGAGTTCTTTAAAAAATATAACATAAATCTAATATTTATATTTGATGGTATAACACCAAAAATACATCAGTTATTTTATAAACATTTTTTTGATAGTATAGATAAAAAATGGGATTATTATATTAATTATAATAATAACAAATTACCAAAAATGTGTAATATATATAATAATATATATAACTCAGATATACCATTTTTATTATTTCACTATTTAAAAAATAAAGGGTATAAATGTATATATGCTCCTTATCTAGCTATTTCACAATTATCATATTTTGTATATAATAGTATTATTGATATTGTACTAGGTCCTATTACTATTATTTTATATAATGTTGAAAATGTTATTTTAAACATATGTTGGAATAAGAACTATTTTGAATGGGTTGATTTACAGCATTTATTAAATACGTGGAATATTAATAGAGACCAATTTATTGATGCTTGCTTGTTAGCAGGTACTGAGTATTCTCTAACTTTTCCTTATTTTAACTTACCACACTTTGGCCATGTTAGCGCTTGTGGTAGCGATCACTGCCACGGCCACAGCCACGGTCACAGCCACGACCACAGCCACAGCCACAGCCACGACCACAGTCCTAGTGAACACTGCCCTGTGGAACAGAACGTGCGGAACGCTCGTAATGACGATTTTAATTTTGGGACATCTATCGAATTTATTAAGCAATCCCCTCTGCTTAGTTATCTTCAATATTTTCCCAATGACGAATTGAGAAACAATCATATAGAAGGGTACTGTGTTTGTAAGACACTTTTGAAATACCCAGTAGTTTTGTTAACTTCAGGTGAGGTTAATTTTTTTTCTCAAGATGGAAATAATATTATAGACAATCATATTAAGGACACACTCATTTTAAGTGAACAGTATAAGGAAGAAGATGCTTCCATTTATCAGTCTGATGTTGTTTTTTCTGAACAAGGGGAAAGATATTATGTTGAAAAGTGCAAAAAAGGCAAGGAACAGAAAATCACAATCAGGGAGGAAAAATATTCACACCAGGAAAAATCATTTCTAGATAATTCCCTCTTCCGTAAAGACGACTCAATACAATACAAAACTAATGCGGAACTTAAAAATGATGAGAAAGGGACAAACATGTTTGATCCGATTGGTGTGCAAGCGATGGACATGCAAAGCGAAGTCGCTCCAAGTACTACATTCGGGAGAAATGACAACCCCTCGAGGAATGGCCTGGACCAGTTTTCAAACGAAAAAAACAGGGTTGACATTACCAGCGAAGATGAAAGTCGCGAATTAGAAAGGGGAAGTACTTTGCAAGTTAACTCGAAGGAAGAGGGTACCCATGTGCGAGGTGGTCATAGCATTCGTGGTAGAAATATCCCCGATGGGAATGATGCTCCACGAAGCGGTTGTAATAGTGAAGAGGAGGAGGACGGCGACGAGGCGGAGGAGAAGAGCCCGTTGGGAATGGCTCCACGTGACTACATAAGAGTAGTGGGAGCAAAGTTGCCGACATGCGTATACTACCTAATGTCAGTGGGACTTTTGAGTAAGAAAATATTGTGTGTTCTGGCATTGGGAGAGTGGATTGATTACACACGCCCAGTTATTGACTCTTTTGAATATAGAGATTCTCTTATCGATTTGAGAGAATATAGATGTAGAATATTGGGGCTTATTTCTGTAAAATTGAACCCATTTTTTTATAAAAGAAAAATAAAATTTTTTGATTATGGACATTGTATAAATAACATAGTAGAAAAGAACAACAATTTTACGTATTTGGACATAAACTTAGGATATGGATTTTTGTGGGATATAAACAAAAATAATGTGATCGATGAAATAGAAAGACAAAACATTAAAAAGGTCGATCTGCAGTTCATCCTGCGGTGGCACCTCTACTCGGAAAGCAACAGCATATCGCTGGTCTGTCAAAAGGAGAAGAAGAAGAGGGAGAAGAAGGGTCATATTCTACGCGGTGAAGCGGAGGCGAAGGAAGGTGGCGATAGCGATGGTAGTGGCAGCAGTGATGGTAGTTGCAGCAGCGATGGTAGTTGCAGCAGAGATGGTAGTGGCAGAAGCGATGGCAGTGGCAGCAGCGATGGCAGTGGCGATTTGGACGATAGGAGTCGCGTGATGGACAATGCCAGTTATAGCAGCGACGGGGACGACGAGGACGCCGAAGGAAGACACGATAGAGTTGTGGAAAATTATAACAGGTATTACAAAAATTTGCTGAATGTAAGGAACCAAGATTTAAATAGTTTTTTGTGTTTAGTATATTACATGTTTTTAGAGAACTTGGGTATATTTACGAAAACATGTGGTGTAACCTTATTTGGTCTTTTATTGTCAGAAGTAAAAAATAAGAATATAGATAGTAACATATTAATAATTTTTGAGTTGTTGAAATTTGGCTCTTTAACTACACAACCTTTGTTACCTCCTAACGGAAAGTCGTATCCGGAAAATGCGTACTCATCAGTTATGAACAGCAAACATTTGGAAAAACAGGACAAAAAAAGTGTTTTATTATTATCTCGAATTTATTCTTTATATAATGCTACTATAGATCAAGAAAAAGCATATGAAGGATTGATAGATTTCGATTTATGTGCTTTTTTTTCTGTTGTAAAAATTGTTAAGAAAACGTTAAGACAGTTAATGCAAGCATGTGTGGCCAATTTACTTCTAAGCAATATGGATCTTATACATTTATTACCAGAAAATTTATACAACCCATTGGATAGTATTATTTCTGGATTTTTTGTAACTGATCATCTTATGGGTGTTTTAACAAAATATTTTCTCCTTTTCGATTTTGATGACTTGAAAAAGGACAAACCTCAGTGGGACGCCGCTACTGCAAGTGACAGTGCGACTACCTTTGCCGATCAGACGTTGAAAATGAGCGTCAGTGGGGGTAGCAGCCATGGGAGCGGCAGTGGTGGACACCCAGTAGGAGGGGGAATCGATAGCGAGAGCGAGGGCAAGAGCGAGGGCGAGCGCTCGCCGAAGGAGACTAACGAAAGTAGAAAAGCCAGCGTCGCAAGTAGCATGAATGCTGGGGAAGTAAGTGCAGAAGAAGATGTAGAGATATGTGCGGGGACAGGTGCAGAGGAAGGTGCGCAGGTTGTTGCTGAGGTTGGCGCAGGCGTAAACGTGCTAGACGGGGAGGGTGGGGGAAGCATCGAGGGGGAAAAGGGAAATCCAAATAAAACTAAAAGGAATAGCATCCACAGTGTCGCAGGAGTAACAAGCAATGTAGGTAATGGTGTCGACAAAAAATTGAAGGAAGATGATATATGCGAAGAGACGAGTGTGCACAACGCATGTGTGGGTAACAAAAACAGAAAGCGCTGCGGAGGAAGCAGAAGTAGGAGCAGAAGCGGGAGCAGAAGCGGGGGCAGAAGCGGGAGAAGCAGTGAAAACTGTGATAGCAACCGTGACAGTGTCGAGGCAAGCGAGGAGCACTGCGAAATTTCGGATGAATCCCAGGAAAACAACTTCAACGAATTTGAAAAGGCCATTAGGAAAAACTTCCCGAGCTTCCTAAATCCCATAATCGATTTATGCAATGCAATAAACACGTGGAGAGACCACCTAAGTTTAATTACGCAGTTAGAAAAACACACGAATGTTTATGACCTAGTGTCAGACCTAAAAGCAGCCGACGAATTTTTGGAAAAGAAAATTCACTACATAGGCCTTGACAAAACACCAACGTACATTAACATCTGCACATCGTACAACGGCTAACGGGATGGTAATAATGTATTATGTTTCTTTTTTTTTTTTTTTCTTTTTTTTTTTTTTTTTAAAAAGGTATATAATTAAAAATGGACGCAGCTTCTATATCAGCCATTTTATTATCGATTATCCATAGCTAATTTCATCTTTTAACTTGCAAAAAAGAAAAGAAAACGAAACAAAATGTTAAAGTTGTTTTTTCTGCATTTCTCTTTTTTAACGTTTTTCGACCATTTTTTATGTTAACTGTGGGGCATACAGTAATGTGCGTATACACACATGTACATGTGCATGTTCATGTGTACGAGCTCAAGAGCTGCAAAATTTCGTAAAACCAATTTGCATTTGTTTTAAGTAATATTTTATAGTAAAACTAGACGCACTATTTTACTCAATTTTATTCTAGTGCGTTAATATCTATGCGGAATTAACCCTTTAAAAAAAAAAAAAAAAAAAAAAAAACCAAAAGTTTCTTTGTAAAAATGTACAACTTTTTATGAAGCTAACCACCCAGTTGGAAACTCATATGTGCCTTACACGGAAAAACATCAATAACGACATGGTATAGTTAGGAATAATCAATTTTTCATATTTTAAATTAATTACAAATATTGAGAAATGGCGTGAACAGTAAAAAAAAAAAAAAAAAAAAAAAAAAAAGAAGCCTTGGAAAAATAGTAAGATGCGAAACGCGATTGATGGGTACAGGGAACCCACCACTCTTATACTCACTTCTGTACGCGGTAGCATACATATGAGCATACGGCACTGTCGCGTTGTATCATCCCTTTTTTCCGTTCATCATAAATGTTGTAAAAAGGTGTATTATGGAAAAGCAACATGGTAAGAAAAAAGGTTACGTTAAAACGGTTGCTCAAAAGGTTTAACCCCAAATTGGGCTGTCATGTTCTTATATGCATGTATTATAGCTGTTTTTGGTGTAACTAACGCACTTGCATTTTCCTTCATTCGATGTATGCAAAAAGTGCGGAAAAGGTGTTGTTATCGGTGACAGTGTACTATCAGTGCTATCCGCCTTGCTCGTAGCATAAGAACATCCGGCGTCGCTTGTACACAAAAAAAAAAAAAAAAAAAGGAAAAGAAGGAAAAGCTGTAGCATTTTTCTTACTGATTATTCATTCTCTGTTTCACAATGGAATCAAAATAGTTGAATGCTGTAACGCGGCTAGGTTAATACCTATGGAAGGGGTGCACCGGTGCACCGGCGTTCATTTAGTACATTTTGTCTCTTTCAGTTGAAGAGTTGCGCGAATAGACAGAACTGCATGTGCACAGTTTACTGGGATATGTAAATGTAAGTTTATCTGCATGCAGTGGTGCAGCATCCAACAGGTTTGGCTTCTTCGGATGGCATTCTCTTCAACTGTAGACTTCCACGTACGTCAAAGTTAGATGTAGGCATGCTTTGCTGTGCTTGGTTATAGCTTCCTCCACTATACTGGTTGAAGAAATTAATTTGAGAAAAGTCTTCGCTCCTTATATTACTTTGTTCATTCATGCTAGCTTGGTTATTTACATAATCAAGACTTCTCCTATATGCATTTTGTGCATATACATTCTCGTTATATTCATTATATGAATTCATTTTTTGTTGATATGCATTATTATCCATACTATATCTTTCAGTTCCCTTCATTTCTGTGTATTTTTTATATTCTTCTTCCCAGTCAATGTTCTTGGAATTTCTTGGAACATACTTGATTATTTCCTCTGCATCTTCTATTTCTTTAAATCTAACAACTTCCTTAATTTGAGGCACTTCCACAATTTTGTCGTGCCATTTTTCAATAATTTTTTGACGCTCAACAACTTTTTCCACCACCTCTACTTTTGGGACATATTTGTTTTTATAGTGAATGTGAGGTACTTCAACTATTTTCTCAATATATTTGACTTCAGGTACTTCAACTATTTTCTCAACTATATGGGTAACATTTTTAGGGACATGGATGATTTTTTCTTGAATTATTGTTTTGGGAACAAACTTTTCTACAGTTTTTATAACTGGAACTTCAACAGTCTTCGTAACAACATCAACAGGTTGGTAGGCTGTCAGTGCAACCCACTTTCTATCCACAGTAGATGTCTCCTTTGCGTCCATGCTATCAGCTTTTTGAAAGCTATTCGAACTTTTGATTGAACCTTCCATATTGTTTAACCTCGCCAGAAAAATTAATACTCTATAAGGGAGAGGGAAAGCCTGGCGATAACGCAAGGAGCCAAAAAAGAAGCAGCACCAACAGGAGGCAAACTTGGTATATTTTAGGAGACGGGGGGTCGCGTCAAAGCGTGAAAAGGTGCAAACGTATGAAAGTAAAACGGTAAAACGGTAAAAATGTAAAAATGTAAAAATGTAAAAATGTAAAAAGTAAAATGTAAAATGTGAAATGTAAAATGTGAAATGTAAAATGTGAAATGTAAAATGTGAAATGTAAAATGTGAAATGTAAAATGTAAAAAATAGAATAACGGAAAGATGGTAAAAACGAAACAGCGGAAAAAGGTTAAAAAGCACACAACGGAAAAAGGTTAAAAAGCACACAACGGAAAAAAGGTTGAAAAGCACACAACGGAAAAAGGTAAACAAAAGAAACAAAAACAAGCAAGCGAACAAAAAAAAATCCTATTTGGTGAAATGTGAAATTAAAAATCGAATAGATAGAGAACTTTTCTGCTAAGTTTTAAGAGCAAATCGAAATTGTCAAAACAAAAAAAAAAAAAAATAAAATAAAATAAAAAAAAAAAGAAAAGGAATAGAAAAAGAAAAATTAATATTATATTTTTGATCATTTATCAAAATTTTATGTTTATGTTTTAAATTTTCACGTATTATGTTTTAATTTTTTTTTTTTTTTTTTAATATACAAATACATTTATTCAGTTGTTACTCCTAAAGTTATAAAAAAAAAAAAAAAAAAAAAAAAAAAGATAGCTTAGCGACACACAATACGTTAATGTCATGAACAGTTAAGGTAAAATTATTAACATAACTTTCCAAGTGCACATGTTTGGTATTTTATAACTACTTGTTGTAAATAAATTAGGGATGGCATAATGAAGTATTTAAATATTTAATTAAAGAATATTAAGTGTAATTTTTTGCTAACATTTTTTTCTCTTCATTTGTGCTGTACACACAAAACGACATTGTGTTATACGTGTGCTATATGTGTATATATATATATATATATATTTATATATAATACATATTTGTAAATATGTACAGCTGTAAATTAAAAAAAAAAAATGCACACAAAAAATGGCTGTACATAATAAAATTTTTTATGTAACGTTTCATCATAATAATCTCTAATAAAATATGTTAACGATTAATTTTCGCAAGAATTTATTCTATTACAAAAATTTTTGTGCGACGTAAATACTCATCAACAGAAAATGTTTGTAACAATAAGTTCCCCCTTTAACATGAATTTTATACAATTATATTTGTATATCTACACATTTTTCCCAACCTTTTCATGAGTTGCACAAGGGAAAAAAAAAAAAAAAAAACTATTACTGTTATTGCCACTATTAAACATAATTTTTTTTTTTTTTTTTCTCAACCATTCATGTGCATATATATGTACCCATATAAGCATATGTACACAATATGTATATGTACATTATGTGTTGCATATAAAAGAGAACTGAAAAATTTTTCCCTTTTTCCTAATCCTTCGGTTTAATCCTATCATTTCGATTTAACTGTGTTTTTATAGTAAAGCTTGAAACTTTTCTAGTTCACCTAATTATGCACTTTTCTTTTATTTTACCAAACTGTAAAATGCATAATGGCGACCCATAATTTTTTGCCGTTATATACGTGAACAAACATTTTCGAGATGGTCAGCTTTAGTGTCACACCAAAAATTGCATAGCACATAATCTTGCGTGTGTATATATATATATATACATGTATATTGGAGACTTTTTTTTTTTTTTTGTGAATCTTTCTATTATGTAAAAACTTTCTCATTTTATGCATTTGGGGCCATCTACAAAATGCAGACCTCTTTTTTTACTTTAATTCGGGTAAAAGAAATGATTTAAAGTTAAAGGGACGGAAAGGAGGGAAACGGAATAAAAGGGGAGAATAGGAGCGAGGGAAACAACTTGTGCTAATTTTCCCCATAACAAAAGCATTTCAAATTCTGCTAAAAATTTTCGCTGAATGGTTAAATAGGATCTAAACATTCTATGCATTATAAGCATCCAAACCAGTTTCTTTTTCCCTTTATCGCGTAACTGAAAATAGGAAGTGTTAGCAAAAAAAAAAAAAAAAAGGGCGGATGAGGTGAAAAACATCTATAGGCTGTTTGCCTTTTACGCTATATGGTATTTTGATTCATGTCATGGCACAGTAACAAACAAGAGAGACTACTTGTAAAAATGGCTTCTAAACGTTGTAACAATTTTTTAAAATATTGCTCCCATTTTGGAGTGTGCTACTCTTCAGATAATTTAAAAGTTGAGGATTATCGATTAATGCATATCAAACTAAAAAAAAAGTAAAACTGAACCTTATGCATTTTTTTTACCCAAAGGGAGAAGTAACTCTCCCTATGTATTTCTTATCGATTCAAATAAGTTATGAAAATGCGTTTTTTCCCCAGTGTGATATTTTTTTCTTTCCATATTTTTCAAAATAATATGCTAATGATAAATCCGTTTATGCTGGTTACATGAATAGGTAGGTATAGTGATGTAGGTGTACATTTTTGTGAACTCTTTTTTCATAGTTCTAAATAAATTTTTAGTATATAAAAATGCTGAATATGTTAAAACTTACATAATTTGTAAGTACTGTAAATAAAAAAAAAAAAAAAAAAAAAAAACGATTAAATTGTAAAAAGGGGAATTTTTTAAATATGCAAATTTATTTGCGAGAATCTTTCACAACATTTATATTTTTACCGAAAGGACACGCACGCGTGGACCAATATTAACGACACTGCGCAAATGTGAAATATATGAATAAGTATACAATATAACACAATATGCACGTAATCTGTATATTCGTGTATGTACGTGTTTGTACTTGTTTGCACGTACGTTCAGACTTACGTTGCATATGTATACTTATTCGTATATTTTAGTATTGCCTTGTTAGCGGCGAAAAATTGCGGTCGAGTTAACGTGACATGGGCAAAAGTTATACCCGAGAAGTATGGCATGCATTTGCCAGAATTCATAAGCCACTATTTATACTATAATAAGTGCTTCATGCTCCTTTTTGGTTAATCCCTTTTGCATATTTATTGTAACATATATATAATTTATATGTATATTCATATGCATACATTGTACGCACGTACATACATATACATATACATATATATACATACGCGGATGGCCTTTTTTTTTTTATTTTTTTATGTATATTTCACCTTACGTGTACATTTATTTTTACAATAATAATCATGAAAAGGTATAACAAATTAGTTAAACAATTTCGAATAACTAAAGGTATTTCATTTTTTAAAAAATGTTCCAAAGGCGAAAAGAATAAAAATATACATAAAAAAAAAAAAAAAAACCTATTTGAACAAAAACAAATTGCAATATTTTCTATAAAAGAGGAACCAATTTTTATTTAAATTTCTTTTTAATTAAAAAAAAACAAAAAAAAACATCCCTTTTATATTTTTCAAAATATATTGATTTATACAAAATGAGCAAATTAATGAAAGGAGCCATTGAAAACGAGAAGTATAGACTTCGTCGTATTCGCATTGCCTTAACCTCTAAAAATTTAAGAGCCATAGAAAAGGGTAAGTTTCCCACTAACATCTTAAGCCGTGGCTTCCACGTGCTTATTACGTTATCCTTAGCTAAATCGAAAATACCTTAACATTATATTTATGCGTACCTCTCTCTGTATGCATATATGTAAATATAAGCATATAAGTAGCATCAAGTGTAATGTGCTCACCCTCCCCCATCCTTCTTCAATGAATACATATTTATCAAGCGTGGTTGTTCCGTACATTTCCTTAATTTTGTATGACCAAATTCTGCATAGTTTTTTTTTTTATAAAGATGAGAGTTACTAAATATATGGTGTAGTTCTGCCACCATGAGCCACGTACATTTTGTTGAACAGATAATACGTATACTATTGTGTTCGTTTGTACATGTGTGTATATTCCATATGTATGCACGCGAGGGGATGGGTTGGTAGATTCCCCCTATCAGAGCATGCGTAGCGGAATTAAGCACAAATCCGCTTCAAGCATTTAATTCGTAATGAGAGTTATTCATGCCGGGATATGCATATGAAATGTGTGCATATTGATATATGCTTATACACATGTGCTTGCCTTTTTTTTTAACCATCCTCCCCCTTAGTTTGCAGTGACATTATGAAGGGAGCAAAGGAAAAGAACTTAAACGTATCGGGACCCGTAAGATTACCAGTGAAAACCCTCAGAATAACGACGAGAAAGTCACCATGTGGAGAAGGTACAAATACATGGGACAGATTTGAATTAAGAATTTATAAAAGACTTATTGATTTATACTCGCAGTGTGAAGTTGTCACACAAATGACTTCCATCAATATTGACCCAGTAGTTGAAGTTGAGGTTATTATAACAGATTCTTGAAGGCATGGTGGTTTTCCTTTTTTTTTTTTTTTTTTTTTTTAAAAATAGCCCCATTTTTAAAAAAGGAGAGCAATTAATTTTGTGTGCAGGATATGAATATTATGCAGGGTTTATTTTAAGAAAAAACATGTGCCATAATTATAGAGAATTTCTCTTATTTTAAATATAAGTTATATATTTTATACCTTTTTTTTTTTTTTTTTTTTTATTTTATTATATATATTTTTTATTTTTTTTGAGACTTCAACAGTACAAACTAGCCAATTATACAAAAGTGAATATATATGTAATTATGAAAAGGTATGCATTTGTCTTAGCATTTACGCGTGCATGTGCACACATATATATATATATATATATACATACGTACCTCACCATGAAGATAAAGAATTAAAGAAAAAAGGAAACGTAAGATATATGTCAATTTTGTGCGCACATAAGGCGAAAGGAATAACGAAAAGCCATGTGGAAAATTTATGGTATATGACCCTTTTTGTGTTTGAAAAGGGGGTGGGAGGGGCGTATCACAATTATCATCAATATTTTTCCTTAAGCTAAAAAGTGAAAATTTCTGTTTCCTCTAATGTGTACCAGGAAATGGGTGCATGAAAGCGAGTGCAGACATACGAATGTGTGCCAGGAGAAGGGTACATGAAAGCGAGTGCAAACGGTACGAATGTATGTCAGGAAATGGGGCATATGTATGCGAGTGCAGACGTATTCATATATACACGAATTTATGTAAGCATAAAGTATATACATGCATTTGCATATGTATACCCTAAGTTGTGTTGCACGAATCTGCGTGGTAATGTAAAATGGACGTGGAAAAAGAACCTGTATATGGGAGAGAAGTGTAAGGGCGACTTGTGTGGTGGGTAGGATTTACATAAACGTTGTACGTTGTGCAAAAATGTGTTTATTTAGCAAAAGTGGTCATCGAATAGTTTAACGCGTGAAAGCGGACCACATGGATATGTTTCGCGCTGAACCTTGGGTGAGACATGCCATATATTATTGCTATGGTCACAATATCCTCGGGCAATGGAGTACTTATGCAGCTACGCTATTAAGTCGTCGAAAACTTTAGTTTGCATACCGTTAACTTATCTAATCAATGTGGATACACCATGAGCACTCTGAAATGTTTCTCTTCCACACTCTCTATATTTCTCTCACTATTTTGGTCATAATAGTATAATATTACACACATCCCTTTTATTATTATTATTATTATTATTATTATTATTATTATTATTATTTTTTTTTTTTTTTTTTTTTTTTTCCCCACCTTTGATTTCTCCTATTTACATATAACTGCGGTGCCCCTACCACAGTCCCATGCACTCCCCATATTTTTTTCTTTTTAAGACAATGCAAATATGGTACGGTAATAGGATGTCAAAATAATTTTTGCTTACGATAGGTAGGATGCATTTCAGTGCACATTCATTTCCGAACGATTTAATTCATCCAATGAGCAAAATTGGGGTACTAAAATGTGCAGTAAAGTTCGGAAAAATAAGTAGAATTTGTGAGGTAAACTTGGCAAAATAGAATTTGCAAAGGGGCATTTGTCACGCAATTGGTCAGCAAATGGTCAGCAAATGGTCAGCAAATGGTCAGTTAAATTGGTTAGGGGAAAATGCCAGGGAAAGTTTAATCCTTTGCGTATTCTTTCGTTCGTTTGCTTTGATTTTTCTCCGTTTTTCATTTTCCATCCTGCATATTTCGTTTTCCATTTTCATTTTCATTTCCGTTTTCGTTTTCGTTTTCGTTTTCGTTTTCCCATTTCCGATTTTTCTGAATTCGTACATTTTCCTTCTGCAAGTACACTCGGTAGCAACCAGAATGGTTGCAAAAAAAAAAAAAAAAAAACGCTGAAGGAAAATATTCGACAACTGATTAAATGCTATAAAAATATACAATAAAAGGGAGCAATTTTTTTTTTATTTTTTTACGACATAGCGAAGCAAGCATGTGCATGCATGGACATACATATGCAAATACGCATATGTGTACGCCACTGCGTGTGTACCAATTAAACAATTATTTTTAAGCGCAAAACTGAACGTCCTTATTAGCCCCAAGTATCTACATAAAAGGTACTTCCAAAATTGCATGTTCCAACTTACACTGTGAGCTTTGCTTGTGTTGTTGCAACGGCGTGTCCGGGTCTGTATGCAGATGCGAGCATTCATATTTGTATCTCCCCCCAATAGGCATGCATGCGCTTTCTCCCATTCTCTACTTTCCTTCCTCCTCTGCCATGTTCTTCGTGTTTTTGTATTAACGATATGTAATTTTTTCTTTATGCATTTCCTCCCATTTTTACTACCAATAATGACAGTCCTTTTATTTGCGTTACTCTGATTACTTCCACCTTTTTATTTTATTTTATTTTTTTTTTTTTGCAATTCACGAATTTACTGCCGTAGATAGATATGCAAATCTCCCATATTTCTCCTTCTATATTTGTCCATTTCCCAGTAATCACCCATGTTTGTGCGTGTGCATGTGTAGGTGGGGGAGAGGGGGAATATGCTATACGACGCGTTCCTTCAGGAGTTCCGTCCTGTTTTAACTATACCTCCGCATTACTACTGATGAGTCTATTTTAAGTCAACCGTTGCAAAAGTTGAAAAAAAAAAAAAAAAAGAAAAAAGAAAAAGCATATATCCCCATATACATAAAAAAGATACACACTTCCCATCTTTTTTTTTTTTGCAAATCTGTACACAGTTTTCCCCATATAAACGATGTTATCCTCAAAAAGTAAACTGAATGTGGGAAATATGTATTCTGGAGAGGAGGTGATTAATGGGTCTTTTCTTTATAGGAGAGAAGTAAGTACAGGGAATTCTACTATTAATACAAACAAAGGGGTAATAGATAGCAAGAAAACTGGAGTACCTCTTAAAACAGATAAGAATAACATTTTTAATGATATAGAAAAAAATGGAAAGCTAAATACTTCTATAAAGAAGGCTAATTTATTATATGGTAGGATCCTTGTAAATGAAGAGAAACATTCACCTTATGATGACAAGAGAAGACAATCTCCCCTTTGGCATAATAATTCATCCGTATGTCATACAAAATCGGGAAGTTCTATTAAAATGAATATGGCATATCCTTTATTGGTAGGTAAAAAGATAAACTCAAACAAGGACAAGAATATTATGTCAAATAGAAGGACTTGCAAAAACGTGGAAAAGTGTGCAATAGACAAAATAAATAAGTGTGCACAAAACAAATGCTCAGAAAAAATGGATCAAAAAAATAATAACTTTTTACAATTTCCAAAAGAAATAAAGTTAAAAAAAATTTTAAGTGAGAAAAGAAATGATTATATGATGAAACATACTCACTTTTACTTGCAAAATGGCGAGATGATACACGAGCAGCATCATTTTCCTCACAAGGACGAGCGCACTTTTCGTCCGCAGGGGGATGCAAGCATCTTATGCAACGGTCATGCTGGAGGCGTGTGTAGCGGCACGTGTAGCGGCATGTGTAGCGGCGTCTGTAGCGGCATGTACGACGACTTGCGCAGCTGCGAAGTCATATCGAAGATGCGCCCTAGGGTTTTTTCCCTAGACACAGAAAAGACGGGCAACAATTGCGACGAGAATTGCCCGAAGAATGGAATTCGAAATGGAGAAGAAGCAAATAATAAAAAGGGAGATACAGAAAAATGTGCAAAACTGTTTTACCACACGGATGATATTTCGCTTGTGAAAAATGCAAAGGAGGGGGCAAATGGGAAAAAACGTGCTATGTCACGCATTTTTGTGAGGAAACAGGATAACACAGGTGCCATGAAAAGGGACCCCCTTTGTGCAAATCAGGGGATTGCTCAATCGAAGATAATCATTAAACAGTGGAATACGAGCTTCGGTAACGCGGCAGGGGTAACAAAAGGGGGAACATTTGGGGGAAACACGGGTGAAAGTCTATCCGTTAGCGTCGGTGCAAATGTGGGGGAAAGTAGAAACGATGAAAGGCTCATTAGGCTGAATATTCTGAATTGTGAAAAAGCTCCTAGCGACAAGGGGTCCATATTTGGAAAAAAGAAAAATGAGGAAGGGACCCTCTTTTGCAATCCATTCGCAAGTAAGAGGGACGTAAATGAGAAGAAGATAGAATACCAATTTAGGAGTAACACTGCCCCTGTTAGTAAAGGTACGCAAACGGTTATTTCTAAAGGCTTTTGTGCTTGTATTGGCGAGAAGATTTATGCAAAGCAGGAGTGTAGACCTACTTTTGGGGAAAATGATGGAACAGTTCCTACCATTTTACCAGAAAAGGAAGGAGGAAACAGTGAAGAGATTACATGTTCGGAAAAGGGGAACCACATTACGGAATCGTGTATCACTGTAAATGTAGATAACACTCTGGTAAGTCGTGACTACGTAAGCGAAAAAAATTTAGAACTGGGTGACATTGCAAATGAGGAAAGTGCAATGAGGAAGGTAGAGGCTGTGGAGGACACTGTCGTGGTAGCAATTGTGAATTCCCATGAGAGAAAAAATAACGTAGTAGAGGAGAATTTTGGGGGGGAAGGTGTTCACACTGAAGGGAATATTTACAGTGAACAAAAAAATGCAAGAAAAGAAGAAAACATTTATAGTGACAAAAAGGGGAGAGACATGTGTCTTCAGAAAGGTATTTGTGAGGAAGACAAAACTGATAGCACTCAGGAAGACATTCGTGACGTTGCACATCGAGGGAAGTGTACAGGTGAGGATAAGAGAATATTTGGAATAAATAAGAAGAATTCTCGCCGTAAAGAAGAGATAAATTTTGCAGATGAACTAAGCAAAAGTCATATAGTAGAGTTAGTTAAAATTATAAAAAAAATAGAAAAGGCAAAAAGTTACAAATTGGATGTAGACAAATTTCTTCTCCAGCAGAATGGGTATAAAAAAATTGAAAGGTATATGGAGAGCAATGAATATGCGGAAAAGGGAACTATCAGAGGGGAGAAAGAAACGAGGAAAAATGAAAAAATATTTGAAGATTTTTATGGTAAAGCAGAGCAATCTTCCATAGACATTTGTGAGGAGACACTTATCAGGGCAAAAGAACGTTTGGACATTTTAGGAATGTCTTTCAACGAATTAATTCCATTGAATAAAATAAAAAACATATTCTGGTATTTATATATAAAAAGTAGATTGTCAAATCAGACAGATATGTATGAATTTTGTGAATGGTTAAAAAATAAGATAGATGAAAATATAAGTAAGAATTATTTTATGGAATATGTAAATCATAAAGTATTTTTAAAATATAGTCAAAATATTATTACTAAGTTTCAGTATAAGATAAACATTCTAGAAAGTTTGTTTTTTTTCTTAAAATCTTACCCTTTAGATTATGAAGAGAATAAAGGATGTTTTTACATGCTACATCCACAAAAAAATATAACTTTAAGTAGCTGCAAAATTAACAGTAGTAATAATAAATTAAGACGTGCTAAATTAATTAAAGAAATAAACGAATGTTTTAAAAATAATTTTTTTCTATTAGACAAAATATTTATTCCCAAGGATGCTTTTTTTTTTGTTAAAGATTCTGAAGATTTTATTTTAAACGATGAAAAAAAGAAAGTAATACAGATACATCATGCTTTAGTTAAAGATTTAAATGAAGACAAAAAAGAAAAAAGCGTATTTGATTCTCTTTATTCTTCTCCTCCTCCTTTCAAATGGGACTATTACAGATATATACAAAAGAAACGAATACAAAACAAAATTAGGAAACTAAAAGAGTACATTTTACACTACTACGGATTTGATTCTGTGCAAGATTTTTTTGAATCCCTTCTTCTATTCGCCCAAGAGTATAAGAAGGCTCTTCGCTGTGAAAAACGTACCCCCACAATGGTGGAAGTGGCAGGAGCGTCTCCGCAAAAAATTTCAAACACGTTACCGCAAAACTTTACGGAAAATTCTCCCTCCAGTTTGCCGCTTTGCACTCCAGTTAGCACCGAACTACCTTTCGAGTTGACCAAAAAAGTATACGAGGAGTATAGAAGCCAATATGTGGACAGGAAGTATCCTCGTGGTGGTCACGCACAAAAGAACAACCTTGTGGTGGGAAATTACTCTGCAAGAAGGGGAGGGGAAAATCATTTCGTTCAGTACACCTCCGAATTGGAGGTAGAAGAGAAGAGTAATCCCAGCTGTGATACACATTTTGAAAAAGCAAATAGGACTGACACCAAATGGAAGAACACAATGAATGAGGAACTTACGCAGAAAAGGTTTTACTCAGATGGGCTATTACAACGTAGGGAAAGTGGCACACGAGGAGATGCGAGTGACGTAAAAGTGGAGAAAGAAAGGTCGAACGAGGAAATATATCGAGATTATCGAAATGGAAGTAACGAATTTTATGAGGAGGTAGAAGTAGAGGCGGAGTTATGCAGAGGTAATTATCCGAATGGAGATAAGAATAAGGAGATACATCTACAAAATGACCATGCCCTTTTTAGTCTAAATAGTAGAGATAGGAATGATATTGAAGAGATGTCCCAGATGTATACTCACTTTTTTAGCATGGAAGATGCTGAGAAAAAGGTAAAAGAAGTAAGTATGGACATTTTTAAATTATTTCTTGAAAATTTAGGAAAATTAAAAAGATTTCCAAACATTACATCTACAGATGAATGTTTTTTAGGTATATGTTTTTGCGATCCAGATATACCTAAACACATTTTTAACCAGAAAAAAATACTTCCAAAAAATATAAACTTTTATGGGTTCATGCATTGTATGCGATATATTCCTTACGTTACACCGGACTTTCCCGTTTCTACAAGTTATTTTGAATACACCTATAAAAGTAATACCCTAACAAAAGTAGACATCTTTAATTCGAGAAGTGATTTTTTACACGTTCTTAAATATAGAGGAAAGAAAAATGGTATAGTACAACTGAGAAACAAAATCGTTATTGACATTATAAAACTTTTTGTTTCAATCTCATGGATTTTCGGGGTAGACACTGGAAGTTTTAGCAAACTAGCGGGAATACCCACTGATAGACAGGTCGACATGGTTCTCTCTTCTTACTACAGCAATTACAAGTTTTACCTCAAAAAGGGAAAAAAAAAGGGGGAGAGAAGTAAAAACTGGATGTCATCAGACAGCGCTTCGGATTATCTACCCGAAAGCAGCGACGAAGAGGGGGAAGCAGTAAGTGAGGTAGTAAGTGACGCGATTGGAGAGGAAGCATACGGGGAAGGTGAAGAGGGGAAAAAATATATGCCAAGTTGTGAGCATGTGCTTGATTCTAGTCCCAATTCTGATAAGAACAAGGGTCAAATTTCAAAGGAGTTAGGAAAAAATTCGCTATATGGAAACTGTGAGCATAGCGACAGGTGGAACAAGATAAAAACAGGAGATGTAAATGTAGGATATCATGAGAGATGCAATACATCAGACATTCGTGACAACGACCTTGAGAGTGATGTTTCCTTGTTTGAGGAATTACTTTCGAGAAGAAAAAAAATGACATATAAGTGGGTACCAAAATGGCATATATCAAATGATATCTTTTTGTCAAGACTAGTGTCGTATGACGAAATACAGATAAGTCTACATAAAGTATATCCCCTATTTATGATTAAGACAGCTTTAATATATATGATACATATAGCTGGTTGTATGTTGAGAGAAGAAGAATGGAAATTTTTTTTTGAAAGTCAATTTTCCCTATACAATAAATTAACACCAGAAGAAATTGCAATCAGATACATTAAAACGAAAGGATGTAAATTTGGTAAATTGAGGAATGTACTTTTTAACGAGTGTATTGATATGCACAAGATTTTTATGAGTATTCCCGAAAACATGAATTGTTCAGAAATTTATAAACTTGCTGTAAATGGGGAAAACACAACCACTGGCTTTTTAGCCGAACCTTTTGACATATATCACCTTATGTTTATGTCTAAAGTATTCTGGTATATCTTTCTGCACGCGGATAACTTCCTGGCCATTCGATCAGCGTTGAACAAGTTAGGGCAAACTTAGGTGGGGGCTGAGCTGCGTATGCAATGTGTGCATTCGTTTAGCATGTCCATTTTGTGAGTACATGGTTATGCAAACCCTCTTCACTGTTAAACTGCATATAACTGCTTTTTTTTTTTTTTTTTTTTTTTTTTTTTTTTTTTTTTTTTGTTTTGTTGTTATCTGCTGCTTATTTTACATGCCAAAGACGACGCGCATGTTTGCGTGTCTTTTGTCCATTCTGCCATTTTGCTATTTTGTCCGTCCCCTTTCGCTTCACACGGAACATCCTTGCATGAAGGATTTATGCGAGCACAGCACAAATGTTTTTTTAGCTGTCACCGAAATATTTTTTTTGAACCACATATAAGTGTTTTATCAATTTTAAAAAAAAAGCGAATGGTACATGCACATGCATATGGACGTGCATAATTGCGCGAAACGTTAATGCATACGATACGAACAAAAGGCGTGGGGCTTTTTCTGTGCTAAAAGTGCATCTACTTTATTTTTAATAAATACCCCATGTTGTAGGGTTTTGCAAATTGGAAGATGCTTAGTTTGGTATATATACCTTTGTTCCTTATTGGAACGTTTAATGTTACGCCCAATGTTAGGCGATGTTTTTTCTCCTATGCTTTTCTGCTTCTATTTTTTCCCCCCTTGTTTGTTCATTTGTGATATCCTGTCGTAATTCTTACCCAGTTGGTTCGATTCGTCAAACTTGTACTTTAGGATATTTTGCCACTAATGGGTAATTTTTCAAAATGGGGGTCTTTTCTATATTTAAAAATATGTATACATTTGTGAATACACAGATAGTTATGTGCGATAAGGGTATGAAAAGTACATCGGAGGGGCTCTACTCACAAAAATGGAAGATAAAAAAAAAAAAAAAAAAAAAAACAGGTGCGCCATCTTTTTAGCATAAGTAATGTGAGGCAATAAGTCTCGAAATATGGGAAGGATAGAAAAATATTAGCATTTCCAGCATAAAAAAAAAAAAAAAAAAAAAACAAGATAAAATAAAGTAAAACCAAGAAATGCGAAATGCGAAATATCAGAGCGGATGGAAGAAGAATAAAACAAAAATTTTTAACGGCGAAAAAAGTGAGACATACTGCTTAACGAATTGGGTGAAGGAGAGGAAAAAAGAAAAGAAAAGAAATCATAATATACCGATAGAAAAATTGAGAAACGAAAAAGTTGTTTATATCAATACACAAGTGATTTTTAAAAACTGTAATTACGAAATAGATAGCTCATAAAGGAATATAGAAAACGAACTTGGCCCAAAAAAAAAAAAAAAAAGGTAAAAAGGAAGTTTAACATTTGTGTGATTGTTTCGTGGGAATTGCATGTGCTGAACTGACGAAACAGACGTTACGTGAGAGTAGCTTTCACGGGAGTAACCACTTTGGTTAGCGAGCCGCTACCAGGACCATACATGCGTAAAATTGGCGTAAAATTGGCGTAAAATTGGCGTAAAATTGGCGTAAAATTGGCGTAAAATTGGCGTAAAATTGGCGTATATTTGGCGTATATTTGGCGTATATTTGGCGTAAAATTGGCGTAAATTTTGTGTGCATTTGGTGTGCATTTGCATACGCCTTTTCAAAACAAGTCAATCGAAGTGAACCACTGAAGGAGTTCCATTGGCAGCTCATGCAACAGAGAGTCAGAAAGAGGGGGGAAACAGTGTGCGCTAGCATGCGGAAGAGACAGTAAAGGCGACACGCAAAGCAACACGTCTAGCCATATCAAGGAAGTCAAAAAAAAAAAAAAAATATATATCCGCTGAAATTTCATTCGAATATGCTGTCAATACGCAAGAGCAATGTTTATGACTTACTGTCAATGCAACATTGCAATAGTGTGAATTTACCAGAAAATTACAACATGAGATATTACTTTTATCATGCATTGTCATGGCCGTCTTTGAGTCAAATAGCGGAAGATGGAAAGGGGAAGGTCTGTGGATATACCTTAGGAAAATTGGAAGAAGAAAATGAGAAGAAGGGACATTTAACTTCCGTTGCAGTTTTGAAAACTTACAGAAAACAAAAGCTTGCCTTCTATTTAATAACACAGACACATCAGTATGTTAATGATATTTACAGCGTTGATAACATTTGTCTGCATGTTCGTGTAAGCAATACCGCTGCGTTAAATTTATATTACAGTTTGTTAAATTACAAAGTTAAGGCAATAGAACCCTTGTATTACGGAAATAAAGAAGACGCATATATGATGGAGCATGTTTTTGCGAAATAACAAAATTGGAGGATGCCCCCATAAGGGGGTGAAAACACATAGGATGACCATCATAATAAGGGCTTTCATCTCATTTTCCAAGAAAATGGGAAAAGGGCTCCTACGGGGTTTGATCAGATTGGGAAAATATTGCCTCGTATTTTCCATAATGTTGTCTACCTATTTGTCATAAGGGTGTCCGCCTATTTGCCATAAGGGTGTCCACCTATTTTCCATAAGTTGTGTTCACCAATTTGTTATAAGAGTGTAGCGCGATGTATCATGATGTGCGCAAAATGTTTTACCAGTAGAGCGCTATATTTTCTTTCCATTTTTAATTTCACTTTCACAAGTAGTTTAAAAGGGAAATTTTTCATAATCTGCGTTGAACTCAATAATTTTTTGTACAAAAAGGGGATGAGTGTTTTGTGCATGTTCGGGGGCCATTTATTAGTTTCCATTTCGTTTTATTTTAATTTTTTTTTTTTTTTTTTTTTCCACTTAACTGTCTACACACTCTACATTTTTTGTTACATTTTTGGAGACTTGCATAATATGCATTCATAATACGCATTCATAATACGCATTCATAATACGCATGCATAATACGCATGCATAATGCGCATGCATAATGCGCATGCATAATGCGCATGTAATTTTATGTTTTTCAAATGGTCGTGCTCTTCGATTTGGTGTGATCGTTCCCCAACTTGACTTGCGAACAATTGGTCTCGTAGTGTTTGTCAATTTTCTTGAGGTGGTAATTTTTCGGAATCATGAGGAAGGAGGGGAAATAACAGCAAGTGCAAGGGGACATTGAGAAGGTGTCTTCTATGCGATATGCAAAAAAAGGGGAGAGAAATAATTATGTCAACCCATGTACTTGGATATATATACATATACATATACATATGCATATAAATGCTTGAAGTATGGAATAAGTATATTATGTAACCTCCTTTCTTCCTATCACTTCTTCGATCGTTATCCCTCATGTTGCTTTTGATCATTTTCCAGATCTTCCTTAAACATATCCCCATAATATTCTCTTATATTTTCCATCTCACAGAATAATTGTGTTTGTTCACTTAAATTGCTTAAAACGAAATTGAGGAATGGAACTCTTTTCCTATGCTTAATCAGTTGAGCCAACTTGTATCGGATGTTCTTGCAGTTTTTCTTTAACCAAATGTATCCCTGTGGAGCGGTGCAAAAAGAAAAAAAAAAAAAAAAAAAATGGACAAAATTTTTAATGCGTTACATGTATTTGATTTTTCTGATTTTTTTGATTTTTTTGATTTTTTTGATTTTTTTTGATTTTTTTGATTTTTCTGATTTTTTTAATTTTTTCGATTTTTTTGATTTTTTTTTTTTTTAGTAAAATGTACTTGTCTAGCATCGATGGAGTCTCCCATAATTTCCACAAGGACTTTTGCCACAGAACAATCATTACTAAGTTGAACTTGAAAAACACTTATACCATCTATTATATCTTCATCTATGTGATATTTATAATTTAGTTTGATTCCTTTCTTATATATAATAGATTGTAATGCATTTTTAATTTCTGTTTCTAACCTTTTTCTGTATATTTCATGACGCGTTGATTCTCCCTTTGTTAAAAAGGTAGTTATGTTATTTTTTCTGAGGGTACTCGCACGGATGTAATGTGCCCATTTTAGTATATTCCCCTTTTTCCTAACATTTAATGTGTAATTTCTTTTCGTAATTGTAAATAATATGAGTAAAAAATATATATACATTTCAAAATGATTCAGCTGCTATGAGGGTAAAGGAGAAGGTACTATATGTATTTTACTTCATTGTTAACAGAATAGGAGGTGTATAAAAATACCTTTTTATACGTATGCGTTTTGCTTCCCTCTTTGCAAACCCGTATTATGTATGTTATTTTGTTTTTCTTCTCATCTTTTTTCGTTCCCCCATTTAATCATGCCTTCGCGGAAAATAATAAAATGGAATTTCTCTTGACAAAGGGAAAAGAAAAATGGCCTTTCCGTGAGCAATGTGTTACAGTGTTATATGACCAGATCTGCCTTTTCCTTTTTTTTTTTTTTTTTCTTCCATTCGCAAATTTTCTGAAGCTGTCATTTTTTAAACTCACGCGTTTAATGCTATTTTACGTATGGGAATTTATTTTTAAATTTCCCAAAAAAGTATCCGCATGTTGTCAAAAAAAAAAAAAAAAAAAAACGTCGCAGTGCAAAAATACAGCACAATACGAATTGCATCGCATTATGAAAAGGTGGACCATAAAATGGATGTGCCGAAAATGTGGAAGGTGTTCCTTTTTTTTTCAAATTTTGTGGGAAAAAAAAAAGGGGGGGGCATATGTGTTAAATGATCTGATGCGTAAACACAAAGAGAAGGGGAGAAAATCATAATCGAGGGAGTAAGAAAATGGCTAGGGATGCAAAATAGGACATGCATATTTATGTGCACTGGTGTGTGCATATATACATGGACAGATTAAATCATAATCTAATAACTTGGAAAACGCAAAAAATGAGGTTTTACCAAATGGGTAAAATTAACATTTTTTTTCCCCCCTCCTCCCCTTTTATGCTATGAGACATTTTAAAAAAACGATACTTGTAACATTTTTTTATTACGAGCTTAATAAGGGTAGTAAATGAGGGTATGGGTGTATGGGTATGTGTATGGGTATGGGTATGTGTATGGGTATGGGTATGGATATGTGTATGGGTATGGGTATGGATATGTGTATGGGTATGGGTGTGGTAATCCCCCCCTTCCTCATCTGCACATTCTTCATTGTTCTGCCATTTTATACCATACAGAAAAATTGCATAAAACTTCGAGAAATGTCTTAAATTGTTTGATGTTTGAATGTTTGAAATGCAATAACTTAAAAAAGTCGTGAAGAGGGGGGTCAAATGAGCACACCGTGTGTTGGTACATGTGCATCTGTACGCACGTGTACTATTTGAAAAACATCACGATATGAGAGCACAAATGACGGGCAAAAGATTCCGTGCCCAGTCGTGTGGGTATAGAACTTGCAGTTACTAATAAAAAATAAAACCAATGCAATGTTCAAAATGCATATCCATTTTATAGGCTCACATCTTCCCGTGTATACGAAATGTAAACAAGTTTAACTCGTACTCGTACGGAAAATGTTGAAAACTACTGGAATTCGCCTTCCTTATTGCACTCTTTAGTACATTTCTTCACCCTTTATGTGCACTTGTGCTTTCTCGATTTGGTTTTTCTTCGTGCGCTATGTATATGGTCGCAGAAAGAGAGTACATATATAACTCTGCGGTATCCGAATAATGGCGACGTCATCACCCTCTTCGTTTTGTCACATGGACATGATGCGTACATCCTATTTGTACAAACCAGCAGGAGCACAACAATCTAAACGCGCTTTGCCATACATAGACATTATCGTCTCACGTGCGTCGATATACATTTTGTATACGATATAAAATTTTCGTGTATTTCTTTATTACGCACGATTTTGTGATCATTTTTTCCTTATGCATCCTGCAAACTGTGCTTTGCAACATTATCAAACAAATTTAACGGTCGAAGACAAATGCGTAGGTTACTGTACAGGCTTACACACGCGTGTGTCCCTGTGCGATATCCATAGTTTCTATATCATGTCAAAGGGTGGGTAGTACTTTTCTTCCTTTTTATTTGCACCATTCTCCTAGCAAAAGGGAGAGTGTCTTCTACATGCAGCTGCTCCTGATGCAGGAATAAATAGCTTTGCTTTCAGTGTGCAACGCCATAAGGTTCACTCGCTCGTGCGTATGCATGTATACCACATTCCCCCTTTTTAATCATCTTCTGGTGTGTGTGGGTGCTTCTCTGGGGGTTGGTCATCGGGGTCTCTCAGAGGCTAAACATGTAAACAGGGAAAAGTAGTTAATTCATGCATGTAATAGGGGAGGAGAAAGAATGTTATATGGATATACACAGTCAGGGGGAAATTAACATATTGGAGAAAATATGGACACTTGTACACGTGCATTTGTTGGCATACATGCATGCAATGCAAATATATTTGTTTACATTGGGAGGATTTTTTCTTAAAATGAATTTTTTGTAAAAAAGATTTCCAGACATAGCTCCCATAAAACCAGAAAATATTATGAAAATATAACTCGGAAAATTAATGGCATATTTAACTTGTTGTGTTCTTCCATGAAACACAACTCCTGTTCCCGCAGGCTGTAAAAGGAAGAAGATATACGAAAAAGGAAATACATTTATTATGAAGTCATGTCCAAATAAACGTTTTAAAGGACATACACATGGGGTTAGTTGGAGAGATCTATGGACTATGGACACGTGCAAATGTTGATCGGAGTGTTATGTTCCTTTGGACTAACCGGTTTGGGGAGAGACTTGAATTCTCCTGATACGTATCGAATTGAGCAATTTCTCTACGTAAAAAAAGAGAAAAATAAAATAATAAAAAAGGTGATATTTACATAACATGTCGTGAATGTGATTGTGCATAGATGATAACAAAAGCTAACGGAGGAAAAGTTTCCATTTTAACATCCTTGGTGATGTATTAAAGTGTGCGTATATGTACAGGGAGGTAGGAGGAGGAAGTTATATACATATCCACCTATACGTTCAGAACACACATTTGACGTTGCAAAATGAATGTTGTTTTGCTAGGAGCATTCTTTTGGATCATTTTTTCCCCTCCTCTTCTCCCAAACACTTTTAGTAAGACATTACCACATTCGGTTTAACCCTATCCAGTGATCATTTTTATCATTTTTTTTTTTTTTTTCTTTTTTCTTTCTTACCAAAATCATTTTATGAAAGCGTCAATAGGATAGCTCGTTCGTACAAATCTTATTCAAAGAGATGCCTCCTATATGTAAACGAACGGGGGAATATCTCGAACTTGGTACGGGTGCAGTATATAATAAACCACATACTCATACGTGACTTCAAGCAACGAAGCATCCCTTAGGGGTATACCTAAATGCTACTCACGGTGACTTTAAAAGGGTTATACCTTTATAGAAAGGGATAAACGGTTAAAGCAGCTTCTTCTCTTATTTAAAAAAAGTAAATTGCGGCTTGCATAAGTATGCATATATATGTATATATACATATTATACGAACATATATTTATATGTGCTTAAAAATGTTCGTTCTTTAATTTTATTTATTTGAGGAGAAGAAAAAAGTGCAGAAATGGGTAGTGATAAACTATAGTAAAGTCATCATTACTGTATCACTTAAAAATATGGAATAAATCGAGTGATTTCCTTTTTTTTCCCCTTTTAAAATTGGGAAGGCAATGTGCATTTCATTTGTGCACGTGTGCTGGCAAATGCACGTTATTAGTTCACTACTATAAAAAATATAAGATTTGCTCCTTTTTCCGTTTATGCGAGGGAAGAGAAAGCGCAATTTAATTGACACAGCTGTTTGAAGAACATTCACTTGGACTCTTTTTCGAGGTCCTTTTGTTTTTTCAATGCCAATCTGTGAATAGAAGGGCACAGAACATTTTCCCCGCACGTCCAAAAAAAAAAAAAAAATAAAATATACATATGCGTATACATATATATATATATATATATATATATATATATATATATTTCGACTGTCCTATGTTTCAATAAAGAAAATTTCGCATGAATTGGCGATAAAATGAAAATATAATTCGTTACTTTCCAAAATTTAGCTTGTTCTGTGGTTATAGTTTAAAATGGCGCGTTCGTACGATTCTTGTGTAAATCGTTTATAAATGCGACCTTTACAAGTGTGTGTTGTGAGATATGCCTCTTTGGAAAGGAAGAAGGGATCAGAAAGGTATGAGAATGAACTACACTGTAGTTGTAGTGGAGAGTGGGTCATTTTCATCTCAAAAGTTTGGAAATAAAATGGAAATGTGTTAAAATATACAGCCAAACCCTTTGGGGACATCCCTTCTAGGAAATGTTTAACTCCCAGTAGAGATATTTTTTGGGGGATGCCCGTGCAGAACCTTTTTTTTTTTTTTATTAGAATAACCAACAATTTTGGGTATAATGAAAAAATTGCACATACGTAGTTACGTAATTCTACACCTAAGAAAAAAGTTTTGCAAAGATATGTGCAAAAAAGGTTCAGTGATATGGAATATGTGACAAACGAGGAAAAAAAAAACGAGAAGAAAAAGATTTATAAAAAGTATATAACGCGAGGGTTACATTTAGCACATTAAAAAGTTAGAGAAACAAAAAAAAAAAAAAAAAAGAAATGCGAAATGGAAAAAATGTTACGGAAAATAGTGGTGCATTATTTTCACCTTTATGAATCATAAGTGGAGGATGTCTTTATGAGGTCATGTGCAAGAGAAAGGTGTAAACTGGGTGGCGTAAGATGCAAATGTACTAATGGGCGAAAAGCGGATGTGTAGAAAATGCGAAAGTGTGTGGTATAGGTGCATTCTCCCCATACATGCGTTTGCGAAAGGGGGAAAAGGGCCTCATCGGGGAATTCTCCGTCCGTAGCTAAAACTGTCTGGTAGAGAAAAAGAAGCGCAACTCGTATGTCCGACAGCAATTCCCAATTACATATATTTTTTATTCTGATTTTTGTTTAAGCAATGAACAATTTCCTTTAGGTAGAGTAGGTAGGGAAGCTCATATTTGGAAAACAATATTCTTCTGTTGATCTCAAGTGTCCTTGAGCATAGGATATAAGAATATATGATGGTAAATGAGACACATGCGATTATAAAAATGAATTCCATAAAGGATTTATTAATTGAGAAACACCAATATAATGTAGTAAAACAAATGATATACATAAAAAATAACAAATACTGTGTTGGGTATCGAACAATTAATAAGATAGCAGTTTGCACAGTTAACATGTGAATATATATATATACAAAATAAGGACAGGAAAAATAATCTAACGAAGTAATAGCTACATAAATGTCTAATGAAGATATTATTAATTTAGCTATACATAGTAAAAGAGTCCAAACATAATACTTTCTAATATCATAATAATTATACTTCTTTATTTTAAATGTTAAAAGGAAGTAAAATATATATAAGAATATGTTAATAAGAGATTTACCAAAAAAATAATTTAAATAACTTCCATGTCTTATGGGACTATATAAAATCTTCGTACTATATAATTTATATGCTGTAAGAAAATCAAGCAAAATTATGTATATAATTAAATAAATATGTATATAACATGTCTTAGAAATAATATTCTTGTTAAATTCATCCATCCACGATATATACCATTTTTCCAAACTTGTATTTTTAAATAATCCTAATGGATCTCTTTCAGGTATAAATATTTTACTTTTCCATGTTGCATTTTGCATTAAAATTTTTTTTTTTTTTAAATCAAAAAATATCCTTTTTGACATATCAAAAAAGTTTTCAAAAAATTTAGGGATACACATAAATAGAAATTTTATTTTTGTATTTTCAAGAAAAAAGGATGTATATTTTTTTCCCTTTTTTGAAGTAAAATAATTTTTTTTTTTCAATGTTGACATTTCATTTTTATCATTTTTATTTTTTTTTTTTGTTTGGCTAGTTATATCGAGTTCTACAATTTTGTCTAATATTTCATGATGTTTTATCATATTTATCCTGTTAATTTTGTAATTGGAATTACTGTTACTAACATTCTTTAGTACGTTATTTGAATTTTTATGAAAGAAATTATTTGTAAATGTTATGAACTTATTGCTATTATGACCTCGTAAGGGGTAGTTACACGGGGTATTATCATTGTTTTTACTTATGCATAATGAACTCTTCGATTTGCAAAAAAGGACATTTTTATTTACAGTTTGTTCTTTTTCACTTCTCTCCATAGCTTCATTGGAAATTTCGTATATTTTGCTTCCTTCCGATAAGAACGTTTTTTCTTGCATGGACTTGCTCTTTAACGGGTTCGTCACTCTTGGCTTCTTCACGACATCCTCATTTGTTGTCCACCCAGGGTTGTCATCGCTTCCGTAACTTTCGCAATCGGCGTAGTCACCCGCATAGTTGCGATGCGTGAATTGTCCCTCGCTCTGGTATTCGTGCGTGTAATCGCGGTCGTCGTTATCACAAACGTAATAGTCATCATTGTAGTCATTGCCACTACCATCTGTATCGCCATACCCGTTTGCATCACCCCTAGCACAAGGACCACCATCCTGATCAGCAGAATTTTGATTCCTATGACGTTTTTCCATTTTTCCCTTCTTTAATTCACTTTCCTGTTTTCGTTCTGTTACGCCTCTCCCTTTTTCTGCCTTGTGCTGCGAAATGGCATCGCATTTTTTTTCCTCCTGTTTGATGTTCACATTGCATATATTCTTTATTAAATTGTAATTGCATGGGAATATGCTACAATTGTACACATCGTGGGTATACACCTGGTTAACCTGCACCTCGCTAGTGTGCATTTCTTTGATCGTATTGTCTTTCATTTCGTCCTTTCTGAATAACACACTGAAAACGTTTTTAAAATTTGAACAGGCATTATTTTCTAGTGAGTGTGTGTAATCCTCTTCCTCCCGCATTCTATGTGCCTTATTTTTGTCTCTCCCTTTTTTATGAACAGTGCATGAATTATTACTAGCATTATATGTTTTACTGTTATCCTTTGTTGGAGGATCTTCATTCCTGTCTAACTTGTATAGGTAGCTTTTTCGTTTAATCCACCTTTTTGAGTATAAACTGTGCATAGAATGGCTATCTGGGTACATTTTATCATCTCCATCATTTTGATCGCTTGGAAATGCATCACATTCATGTTCCAGGCATCTTTTGAAATTACTCCCCCTAGTGTCCGCGTCACAGGAATTTTTTTTTAGTTCGAAACGTGAACTATTAGAAGGGTTATCACTCTCACTTCTTTTGCTCGATCCACGCGGTTCACATTCGCTACTGAAGTTTTTTTCTCCGGCACTACTGCTGTTACGTTGTTTGCCTCTTTTTACTTTGTCTTTGCATATGCTCGTGTATGCACCTTTCCTTGAACTCACGGTTGCACATATGCTGTTTTTTTCCCTTTTGTTTTCCTTTTTTCTTTCCTCATTTTCCTTTTTTTTTTTTTTTTCTGCACCGTTCAGGTACTCTCCCCGAATGCCGTTTTGGCTATCTGAGATGTTAATTACAGAGTGATGTTTGGATAAACTTTCCAGTGAGCTCCTTTTAGTATGCACGTATTCGTCCGTGCTCTCCCCATTAATTGCAATTGAAAATTCGTTATCTCCATTGTTTTTTTGATAAAACCGTTGGTCATCACAATGATCGTTGCTTATATTTACCCCCTTAGGTACCTTACCCTTGTCAAATAAAAAGTGTTCACTTCTTACAATTAATTCTTCATTATTTCGTCCTTGTGACATTCCGGAATTTTCTGATTTATCATAAGTTTCAGTTGTGTGGTTAGGGTTACTTGTCCTTTTAGATTTTCCCGAATGCGAAGCTGTTTCTTCGAAATTTTTTTCCCATTTTGATTTATTCGATTGTAAAGAATTTTTTTTTCTGACATGTTCATATTTTTTATTTCTACTGTTTTTATATTTTTTATTAAAATTTTTAGATGAATTGGGAAAATTATTTATTTTGCTATCAGCAGATGTAAGTTTCAGTGATAATGTGTTAGAAATTTTAAATTTTTTGAAATAATATTTAGCATATTTCGTGTTATTAAATTTTGTACAGCTAGTAGTATTTTTATAATTAGGATCATTTTTATTGTATATTAATAATGTTTTTTTATTATTTAATTTTTCTTTGTGGGTAATTGTGGAATTGTGTTTTATCATCCTTGTCTTGTCTCCATATTTAATGGAATTATTTTCCTTATTTATAAAATCGTTTATATATGCTAAATCTGAGTATGTTTTTGATTTAATACACATATACGAATTTAGTAATGAGGTGTATATTTGTTTTTCTAGATGTTTTACTTCTTTCGAGGCTACGACATATTTACATGGGTTTTTCTTAGATATGACTATAAGGTAGCATAATTCATACATGCGAAAATACAAAATATTACCTCCAATTATTTGTAAAATATAGGACAACAAATCAATGAAAAATAAAGAGTTCATATTTAGACCAAATCCATTAATATTTAAATTATATTGAACTATTATTCCAATTGATATACTAAAAAAGAATAAGGTCACCAAATTGTAGTATGCGTAACCAGTTAAAGCAAAAGAGAAAAATAATAATTGCATATTTGCAATTTTAAATGAATCAATAATTATGGATAGAGCGCAAGTAACTATTATACTTATACAGAATAAGAATTCTAAAACATATTTTCCTATATCTACTTTTGAAAATACAAAGGTTCTAATTATAACAAAGCTAATTAATGAATATATAAATAATACTGTCCCTACACATAATGCCCACAAATAGGAAAAATTAAAATTTAAGTTAACTTTATTAACAGCTGTATATCCAATCATAATAAATGTTTGTAGATTCTGCAGGGCAATAAGAACAACAAAATCTTCGGATTTTATGTCTACTGAATGTCTAACTGAGTTCTCCATTATCCCTTTCTGTCTGTCTGTCTTTCCTTCTTTCTTTCTTTTTTCTGTCTGTCTTTCTTTCTTTTTTTCGGTCTTTCTGTCTTTCTTTCTTTTTTTCGGTCTTTCTTTCTTTCTTGTTTCTTCCACGTAGTTAAAACGTTGGGTGTGTTAGGCAGAGCGAAGGAAGGTCTTGCGTTTTATTGTGCCTCCACAGGATATGACACACTGTTTTTGCCACTTCAGTGCGTGTACCCGCCCGTGTAGACTAGTATGTTCCTACATACATGAACACATCCGGTTTTTAAAAGAATTCACAAAACAATCATTGGGAAGGATCAAATTGAAAAAATTAAGTTAAAACATAGTATATTTGAAAGAGTGGCACTTGGGGGGAGGGTGCTCTTCCTTGTAAGCAAGGAGCAGTTACGCACGTATGAGCGTATCGACACGGGGTGTGTACACGTGTTGACGCATTTGTATGTATACATTTGAGTGCTCATGGATATCCTCATACACACGTTTCGCACAACTGCAAAAGTGGTAATGGCACAAAGTTTGCTATGTGCTGCACAAATGGGGAAACAAAGCTTGATGGTGGAAAGAAAGAGGCAAAAAAAAAAAAAAAAAAAAAAAAGAGAGCGATCACGTTGAAGTATTATAGAACGAATTACATGCATATACATATATATAAATATGTATATGCACATGAGCATTTCACAGACGAGTAGTAGGTGGTGTGTGGAAAATGTATGCACATCTACCAGTTCAAATATCACAAAAAAATATATTTAAAAATTTAAAAGAGGACATACATTTTTGCGCTTTTTAAAAGATTAAAAAAATGAAAAACCTAAATAATAATTACGTAAAAAATAAAAAGAAGATGGGAGAATGAGCCAGAGAAAGCCTACCAAATGGAAATACTAAGTCGGAAATTAAAAAGGAGACTTTCCTTTCCTATGGGAAAACTTATACATTGTGACAAATGTATTTTTTTTTTTTTTTTTTTTTTTTTTTTTTCCATTACTGGAAAGGAAGAGTAAACTGAAAGAATTTTAACATGTAAAAAAATTACAATGCAAAAACTGTTTTAAAGGAAAACTGATTAATACCAACGCATACACTGCAAATATTTTACAGACATAAGTGTGTATGCATGCATACACATAGTAATCTACAAAACAATCTCCATAATAATAAAAAAAAAAAAAATGTGTGTAAAGTAGTGCACCATTTTGTGCTTTGCAAAACATGCATACGGATGATACACGCAAGTGAAAGAAGGAATATATGATAAAAAAAAAAAAAAAAAAAAAAATAATAATAATAATAATAATACTACGTAATACGTACTAAATTATCGTGTTACATGATGGAAACATTTTAAAAGATTCCGTACGTTGGAAAAAGTGTACGCGCCAATCTACTTTTGAAAAATGTTCCTTACACCATTTTTAAAAAAAGTTTACAATTTAGGATTAAAATATTCGATTTGTACAGCACATTTTTGGGATTTTTTTTTTTTTTTTTTTTTATGTCCACACAATGCACATTATTTGAAAAAAGACTTACGGTATGGAAATATTCACTAAGAGGAATCACAGTTTCCGATTTTTCACCTTAGTTGAGGATACTATTTAACCCTTTAAATAAAAAAAAAGAAAAAAAAAAAAAGCACACACACACACACACAAACATCCCCTTGCATACGCTGCCTGTAAAATGCGTACCATAATTATCAAGTTCGTTCCGTGAAAAGGGTACATTAAAAAATAAAAAAATTGAAAAAGTGTAGAATAGTGGAGTAAAAGAGTAGAGGAATAGAAGCGTAGATGAGTGGATGAGTATAAAAAAAAAAAAAAAAAATTTACGTAAATGAAAAAATGAAATCTTATAAATATCCAAATAGGATTAACACGTCAAAAGCTTAGGCTGCAGTTGTGGTGATCTACATGCTTACATGTTTGTAGTCCCCTGAAGACGTTTTGAAAACGTGCCTTTATGTATGCATTGCCCATGTGAATACAACTACCATTATAAGTAACTGCCTTCAAGAGGGCCCCCCCAAAAAATATATTGGCCTTATAATACCGAAATGAAATACACCCTTTTGTGTACTATTTTTTATGCCTTTTTTTTTTTTTTTTTTTTTTTTTTTTCATGTGATTGACAATTAATAGCTATTTATTTAAAAAAAAAAAAATTCTCCTTTTGCAAGGTTCATGAATGTTTATTTATGTTAAACTATAATATACATACTATGAAACATTTAAAAAGAAAGGAAAAACCACTGAAATTTAATAGAAAAAATTAAGTTATATTTTTTATATTATCATGTGTGTTCTTAAAAAATTGAAAATAATATTAACAGACTCAACAGAACAAATATAACTGGTGCGATAAGCCTGTATGGTAAATATTTAAAATGGGAAAAAAAAAAAAAAAAAAAAAAAAAATGGATTTTATTAATGGTATGTGCAGATCGGTTATATAACTATGCTTGTGTGAATATTTGCACAAAATGGAGAATAATAACACATGTATATTCATATAAGCATTACGTGATGTTCAAAAAGAATTTAATAATATCATGGTCGTCTACCACTATTCGGTCACATATCAAATTGGAATTTCTTTTTCTTAGCTTCTGCAAAAATGGGGAATGGGGGTAATAGACATAATATGAGCATTGCAGTGAATTTTTGAAAATAGCAATGTGATAAGGTGAGTCCTTTAATTTATTCATGTTTGTAAAACAAGTAGACATATTCCTATGTACACATGTGTACGTGCATGCATCGATACACTATAAAGTGGCTATACCTGGTCATTCATATCGTTAGATTCGTACGTTCTACACGAAAAAAAAAAAAAAAAAAAAAAAAAGATGAGAAATACAATTGTAAATTTGGAAGTTTCACTACTTTACATGAATGATCACACGGCATACTGCATATGCACAGAAAATAGGTGCACATTTGGAAAAGGGAATTTTCATATTCCTCAATTGCTAGTATGTTCAATATCTTGGTAACTGTCTTTTCGCGAACCCGTCGCGCATCCACCATGGAACTACTTACATTGGTTTGATGGTATAACTGCCTAGTCCATCTAAGTGTTTCTTCTCTACACCTTTTTTAAATTGAACTATAGCTGATTCGCTGAATGGAAGAAGTGATGTGAAAACAAGATGGGGGATATGGACAGTAAAGGGACGTGCGACAAAAATGCATATAGTGGCTACAAGAATCACCACAAATTCAGCAGAACACATGAGGACTTCTAAAAAAATGTGGAATGCATAACAAACGTGTGCACACTGGTGATTCTATGCACAGCAACGTAGCGCTTACTCGTCTTTATTGTATTCCTCTACTGTCGCGTTAAAAGGAAGTAGGGTACTCTTGAATAGGTCCAGGTCCGAGTTTTTAATGCCCCCTATTTTAGCCTTAAGAATTTTACTATTTGACTGACTCATTGTTTTTTTTTTTTTTTTTTAATCGAAGTAAATGGCGAAAATGGATTTGATAAATATAAGAAGTTACCCAAAAATTGACTTATCTTTTCATCATATGGGTTTGTGTAACATCTATTCAGCTTTGCTGTTTCGCGATCAGGGGGTGGTTTGCCTCAGCGTATAGCATTTACGTGTTCGCGTGGGTGGTTGTACGTGAGTTCCAGTGCAGTACGGAAGGATGCCACAAATGTATGCTGCTATGCAGTATGGTACTATACAATAAGCTGCTACTGGTAGGCTGCTATAGCTACGACGCAATACGCTACTTTGTGACGCGTTGCCTTGCCTTAGATTACATTCCTTTGCTTTATATTATTACATTCGTGGTTCAGCGGTATCAGTGCATTCGCTCGAACTCTATTTTGTGCTCTCAATTTATATCTCCTTTTTTTCCCCTTATTTCTGCCTTGTTTTGTTCGTTATTTTTCATTTTTTCGCGCTTTTCTTATTTTTAGTCTTTCCTTTTGCTTTTACTTTTGCTTCTATTTTACTTTTGCTTTTTTTTTTATTTTTTTCCATTAATTTTTTTTTTTCATTCATATACACATGTACATGTACATGTACATACGTTTGCGCAAAATACGCTTGAAAACACGTATGCTTTCGTATCACCATTCGTGTATGCATATATGATATATGTACGTATATGCGTATGCATAAATTTTTGCTTATTCGCGGATATGCATATGTGAACAGCTACATAACTTAATGCTGAGGTGGAACGTTACAGCAAGTGCATACCATTACAAGATTAAAAAAAAAAAAAAAAGAGAAATAAAAAGAACAAAGGAGAAGATATATACCTTTTTTTTTTTTTTTTTTTTATCGCTAGCATTTTGAACGATTTATAAAAAATGTGTTGAAAATTATGGTTGCGAAGTTTTAACGTGATGCAAACTTTTGATTTATTTCCTTTTTCTCCTTCGCGGAAGCATTAATCGTTCATAAATTGGCAATAAGATATTTTCTCCACCGGGCACGAATTATAATGCTCGTAGTTGAACGGGGAGCAATGATGGCATACCCGGTGAGCGCTTGAAAGTTCACACACTTGGCGGTTATAACATGCTCGTATGGCTTATGTAAAATGGAGGAAGAAGAAATTGCAACCGCGCAAGGGGGTTACTTCCTGTTTGTGGTTAACCCCGTTTGCCATGCTGCAGTAAAGGGTGAAATCTATTTGGCATCTTCTCCATTTCGGAAATTTCTATTTGTGTGTGCTGCTATTTTTACCAGTTTGCAGGAAGTGAACAGAGACTAATACACATGAACATCAGCGGGTACACATAACAGTGATGTTTCACTGCACACTAAACAGAAAAGGGGGACGGTATGCAGAAAGGAACTTTTTTCTCATCGAATGAGTACATGTACTCCCATAACATGTGCATTTTTTGTTTTGTATGTGCAAATTCGAGAATAAAATATTTGCGTAGTGATTGTATATGGTGAACCCTGAAGGGAGTGTACTTGCACATACAGGTGTAGTAACGGGATGGAAAAGAAAAAAAAAAAAAAAAAAAAAAAAAAAAAAAAAAAAAAGTTTAATGAAGTGATTATAAATGGAGAAACAACTTAAACGGATTAGGGAAATTATAATAAAGAGAAATGTTGAAAAAAAAATTAAAAAAGGAAATGTATGTTACAAAATTTGTATATTAGTATTATTAGGTGATAGCAAATGGACAGTGTGTCGTGGTTATAAGAGTGTAATATGGAGAGAGGAAGAGGGAAAGGAAACGTTAAAGGTTAATGTTAGGGGAAATAAAATAGGTGATACAATTTCGTGAAAAATTGGAACCTAGACTTGGAAGTTGGAACACAAAATGGTGATAATAATATTAAAGAGTGTGTCTCGTTCCTTTCTCACCACAGGAAAAGTAATCGCCCATTTTATTTGAACTAAACGTTTTTCCCTCCACCTCTCCCAGTTTTTCCCAAAGATGTCACGAATTTTCATCCACATAGATATATTAAACGAGTGCAAAAGGTTTATTCGGAGTTAGAACAAAAACTGGGGATAAATTTACTTGCACACTTTTCCGATCATGTTCATAAGCAGCTGAAATGTTTTTTAAGTGGAGTATTAAATTGTGAGGAAAATGTTTTAAATATTTCTCCTTATTTTTTATAATATACTGATGAAAAAAAATATATCTATCTGTAACCCTATCTTCTTTATCTTGTGATGATTGTACCTCCTTTGCATTTTTGAAGTATCCATATTTATGATTGAAAAATGGAAAAGAGCACATATATTTTTTAACTTTTTCAAAATAAAAATTAAATAAAATAAAGGATTGTAATGTGTATACAATCCATTTAAAATGAAAATATGTTGGTCTTACTATTATATTATTTTTTTTTATGTATAATGGAATGCAATAATGATCTTTTCCATATAAATTTTTATCTAACAAGTAATAATCATTCAACGGTATAAGTTCATCTTTATATGTTATAAGGAGTAATATATACTCCATATTTTTTATTACTTTATCTATCTCCTTTTCAAACAATGATATATGCTTTAAATTGGATCTTCTTTTTATTTTATGTAAGTATAATTTTATTTTAAAAAATTTTTTTATACTATCTTCTCTTATGAAAAGTAAGAATTGTTTTTTTTTATTTGTGCTATTTCCTACATAGATGTAGTTAAAATCGTATGTCAGATCTCTAACTTTGTGTTCGCTTCTTTTAAGTAGGTTAAACCCGTACTTTTCTTCGATATCTGGAAGAAGTTCATCATCCTTCATCTGCCCCATGCAATAATCGGGATAGGGATTTTTATTATCATCCCAATTGGGTATTTTTATTTTTCCATCCATATTTATATTAAAAAAATAATCGTTATGTTCTTTTTGCTCAAATTGCGCCAAAAGATCTCCTTTCTGATGAAATGTTTTAAACTGTTCAGAATTTTTTTGTAAAAAAAAAGGTGTTCCCTTTTCTCCTACCAAATTATCTATACCCTTAAATGGTGTGTTTTCCCCATTTTTCGAACCTAACCTTTTCTGCGATATGTTATCTGACTCTTTTCCGTTAACACCATCTGCGAGACGATAGTTTCGATTTGTCTGCGTTTCTCCCGTTTGGTGCGTATCGTGCATGTATTTGTGCTTATGTGTATAGCCTGAATGATGGCGAGACATTTGCCACTTTTCTTCCCACCTCTCTGAGTTGTCTTCCCTTCTCTGATACTCGAAGAAAAACTCAAACCACTTATAAAAATCGTTGACATGTTCTGTACTATGTTCGTTTATAGTTTTACACGAAAATGGTGATACCTGGATATCTTCAAAGAAGTGAGGTAATTTTCCTTCGGGAGGGTTGTTCATGTTGTCCCCTTCACGGTCGTATGGAGCAAAAGGTGAGGTGAAATCTTTTTCCTGAGGGGACAAAATTGTAAAGGAATTTCCTTTTAAAAATGCTACATTGTCCTTTTTTGTATATACATTTGTGTTCTCTAACCTACTGTTATTATATTGAAACCGATTGGTACTGTCTTCACCCTCTTCTGATGGTTCCATTTTACGGAATACACAATTTTTGTAAAAATACATAAATTGTAAATCTAATTCGTTAAATAGGTTGATGAGATTTTTCCTTTTAATGGCATCCCAAATCGTAATTTCTTTTCCCATATGCGAAGTGGATGATGATTGTTCTGAAATACTATCGATTGACATACTCTTATCCTCTTCAGTATTGTTCTCGTTCCTTTGTTTGTAACGAATGGGTGACTTTTCAGTCTTTTTTTTTTTTTTTCTTCCCTGATTTTTACTAAATGGTAATACGTGTGGAGAGTACACAGGGTATATATAGAAAATATTATTAAACATATAATTTTCTTGGTTAAAAAAATGATATATTAACTTTTGAAAAGCATTATATTGATTACTACTTATTTTTAAATCTGTCTGATTGTGTATGTAAGATACGTTATGGTATTTTTGCACAAATATATCATATATTTTTAAAGTTTCTTCATCTTTTATATCTTCCTCATTTTTTTCATCAGAGGAAATGTTATAATCCTGGAATTTTTCACTCATTAATAATTCAACTATACTATGTCCATACTTATCATACATTTTTCTTTTTTTTTCATTAATAAGAATATCGTAAGATAATTTTATTTCTAAAAAGTGTTTAATGTTTCCTCCTTTGTCTGGATGGTGAACTTTTATTTTGTCTTTATACGACTTTTTTATCTCCTCTGCGGTACAGTTATATGGAACGTCCAAGTAGCTATATAGCGACTTTGTCATCTTACATGTTTTCTCCCTCATATTATTATGAAATGGGGAAAATCGATCGCTTTCGCTATACGCATCTTGGCTAAATTGTTCGTAGCACTCTTCGGTATTTTGTTCTTGTCTTTCTTCCACCTTATCACCATGCTGAGAAAATATATTAATGCAAGGTGAATGGCAATTTTCATCGCAGTTTTCGTCCCTAGAATTTTTCCCATTAAAACATACGCTCTTGTTGTTTACGTTTCTTTGGTTAAGCCACTCGTTTGATTCGTCCCATTTCAGATCCTCACAACGAAAGGGGGTTCTTCTCGCATCTTTTACTCCTCTTGAGTGGGGGAGATCGTCTCTCGGCTGGTCCTCCCCTAGGTGGTCTTTCCCCGATTGGTCCTCACCTGATTGGTCTTCTGTTCCCTTGTTCTCCGCCTTCCCTCTTTGAAAATCGTTAATGAAGAACTTTTTGCTGTTTATGAAAAAGTTTCTGCTAAGTCTGTCAATGGATTCGGTGCTATCCAAGTCGATCCACCCGGCAGCGTTAGCAGTAGCATTGACTGGGACTTTTCTAGGAGTGCTGTTTAGCTCTCCGCCTGCAGTAACATCCCTACTCACTTCGTCTCCTTCGACCGTTTCCGCAGCTTCCCCCGTTTTCGCAGTTTCCCCCGTTTCCGCCGCTTCCTCCAATTCTTCCGATTTCCCCTTTCCACATTCGACAAAACGAGCTTCATGGTGCCTATTTCTGTTCGAAACACGCGGAGTGGGAACATCATTATGCTCTTTTTGCAGAACTTTTTTTTCATCACGAAATTGATAACTTCCCAAGGGGGGTATAACTTCTGTGGAAGAAGTACGTACACGTGTTTCATACTTTTCATTTTTATCGTTATCTTGTTTTTTATTTGGGGAACAAACAAATCGAATAAAGTCATATTTATTTAAAGAACTGTTAGAGGTAATATGAGAATTTTTATTTTTATTTTGATTACTATTTCTGTTGTTTTTTTTTACAGAAATTTCTCCTTGTACATCATTATTTATATTACGTATGGTAAATAATTTCTTGGGAGTTTTGTCCATAGAGTTGTTAGAAATGTTGGAAGTTTTATTGACATGATGGGCATTACTAATTTGTATTTTTTGTCTTTTACTTAGTCGTGTTGAGACATTTATATCATGGTTGCTTTGGCAATTTTTAATTCCTGAGATTTGGAAAGAAGGTTTCTGTGTATGTGGCTCTGGAGTAATGTTTAAGAATTTAAGATGTTCTTCCATCCCATTTTCTCTATGCATCCAATTAATATCCCTAACACGGTTCTTTCGAACAATTATTTTTTTTCCATCATTTTTGTAATTATCACTGTGTAATTCTTGTGAGTCTTTATTTTCATGGTTATTTTTTCTTTTTGTCTTAACTTTTTTTTTTTCAGAATACTGTGCATCAAAAATATGTTCATACATATGATCATTTGGATTATTCCAATATGTTTTAATTTTATTTATATTGAAATAGGTTGAACATTCTTTTAAGTCATTTTTTTCATATTTCCACTCATCTTTCTTAAAATAAAAATCATCTACATTCTTTTTCTTCTTCATATTAACTTATGTGTGTGTACATTCTTTGGTTAACTAAAATATATTTGTTATTCATCACCTGTTATGTATTGTGTCCTCTTTTTTTGAAGCTGTTGGACAGATGCAATAACGCAAAGGTGGACACACCGGGCAGGGGAATTGCCCTAAGGGGTGGCTTCCTCAGCAGTGTGACTTTGCTTCGTGCGTTCTTATAAAGTGCTCCCTTTGCATAATTTGTAGCGCTCCTTTGCATAATTTGTAGTGTTCCTTTGCAATAATTTGTAACGCTCCTTTTGCATAATTGATTCCTTGCGTACATTTGCCTTCTACGTCCATAACTTTCCTTCTCCCCGCAGTGCTTTCACTCCAATTTTGCGAACCCTGAGGGAATTCTCAATATGAAGGGAAAAATACCTTCCGTGGAAAATTAATCACAAAATAAAATGCTTCTCCTTTTTTTTTTTTTTTTTTTGCACCATTACGATTTTCTTTGTATATATATGCGTACACGTACCTTATTTCCCTTTATTTAAATTTCGCGGGCTTATTTTTTTTTTTCCCCCCTTGAGTCCGCATTTTTCTTGAACTGTGCACAAATTGGGGGAGGGGAAAGCACCTCGTACAGTCATAAGAGCAATTACAGTCGCATGTGCTGCCATGCGCACAGTCCCACATGGTAAGCGGATTTTTTACGTACGTTTTTATCTATCTACATACGTGAGCACGTGCCGCCATGCTTTGCGACGCTTTCCATGAAATCGCGAGTGCAAAGAACGCTTAAGGGTGACATTATTTTAGTACCCCTTTAGGATGTTATTTTTACAGAGTGGAAAGCAGAAAGTAGGCATATTGTGTGTATCCCATATTCTTATTGACCCTTTTATGGAATGTTTTTTGCTCAACTGCGTATTGCTTCTAGTGAGTAAAAAGGAGATTTTCCCCATAAGATAAACGCTTATCTTTTTGTTTTTCCCCCCGATGTAGCAATATACGTTTTTTTTTTTTTATTTCCCTTTCAATTATACTGCACAAAGTTGATTAATGTTATTGCAGTCTCGCTTTTTTTCCCCTATATATTTCCATTTCGCAATTGTCATTTTTGCTAAACAGTTCAGCAGAAAAATCGCAGGTTTGAATAATACGCACAGAAAATTAAGAGGATATATATATATATATATATATTTTTTTTTGTCGTATTAAAATTAAGCTTGTCGATTGGAGTAAGGGGAAAAAAACGGGAAAATGTTCACAAAAAAAAAAAAAAAAAAAAATGTAAAAGGGGCATATTATATGTATGGGGATATCCATATTGCAGTGATGTGGCATACAAGTGGTGGGTGTTTTTACTTAAATTGAGAAGAATGCCTTACCGCAAAAATGTGCAATGTTATGCAGCATATATATATATATATATACACGGTTCTCGACCGTTTGAACAGTGTACTATTTTTACATACAAGGAGATGATCCTTGGAAGAAACGATAAGCAGATAGGGGCAGCAGAAGAGGAGAATACTCGTACGTAAAAAACTGAAATGATGAGACATTCTCTTCTGCCCATGCTAACATGAATGCAGGAAGACGAATAGTTGTGCGCACATACAAGGGGTAAGCATATGCTCATTCATATACGAATGAGCGAAAATGGTGACAACTGTGTAGTGGAACTCACGAAATGGAAGAAATAAGCGGGCTGTTTTCCTTGATGAACCGTTTACTGTAGTTATACATTTCGTTTATCTGTTCATAAATCGAATGAATCGAATGAACCGAATGTTGCACATCGTTTTGATCCTCTTCCATATGTTCTTGGTTCAGGTCGTAAAATTCTTGTATGGTAATCCATACTTTACTGACCTGTTCGATAACCTTAAAATAGCACTTTTTATACTTTATCAATTTAATTTTGTTATCCCGTTCTTGTTGATCGTATTGGGTAGGAATCTCAAATGGGATATGCTGCGACTTACTGTTTTTTTCCGTCTCATGGTGTATTGTTTCTTCTACCTCGACATCTTTATCAGAGGAAAAAACGTCACAGAGGTGATTCTTTTCACCTGTTTGATCCCACACGGATGAATCGTTAGAGGGGGATTTTTTTCCCAAAATGCACTTGACTTTTTGTACATAAAAATTTAGCAAAATGTTTAGAAGGAATAGTTTGTCCTTTAAATAACTTAAGTGATTTGTAATGACCTGTTTTAAGGGTTTTTTAATTTTTCTCGATTTTGAAACGAATTCTTCTGTACTTATAAAACTAGAAGATTCATATTCTCTCAAAATTTCATCTGATAAAATTCCCAGATTGGAGATATACAACTTCCTCTCTTGGTGCATGTGTTTTGCTTTACTCGTGTTGGACAATTTGTTTAAATAATTCCCTTCAGTTTCGTTCAACTCTTTTTTGCACAATGATAATGCGGACATTGCTCCTGACAGTTCCTTATTTTTTATACTTATTTCTCTGCATATCGATTGATATTCATTGTATAGTTCGTTTTTTCTTTTCACCAATTCGTCTATGCATACTTTCATCTGGTTTATCCTTTCCTGTGTATTGTTAATATTACTCGTTTTCACATCTAATTCCTTAACATAAACATTTTCCAAGTGTGTTTTAGAATCTTCAGTATCGTTAAGGGTTACTTCACAATCCTTCTTGCAAACGTCCATTATTTTTTTTAGCTCCTCTAATTTTATTTTAATTTCATTTTTTCTCTTTTCTCTATTCTTCGCCGATAACAATAAAATAATTCTTACAGTTTTGTGTAATTCCAACAATTTTGTTGATGCCAAGATTTTAATTTGCTGCATTCTGTTATACTCTATGAGTTCCTTCTCGCTGGACAGCAGTGGATTCACCTGTGCATCTTCCCTCACGGGTTCTGTGCCTTTACCGCTGTTCCCTTCATCGTCCTCGTTGAATATTTCCTCTGCTGATCGACGTGAGCAATAGTCCTCCACTTGGTGTGTCGTACATCCCGATATTTCTACGTTTTCTCTTCCCAGCGTATCCACATTTGCTCCTCCCGAAGCTTCCCCACTTTGTAGCTCCTCTGTTTCGTCCTCCTTCCGTTCGTTTTCCCCGTTCAATTGTTGGTGGTACAAATTTTCCAAGGTTAATGACGAGTTTAAAACTTTTGTTTCTTTTTCCAAATCGATGGAAGACATACTCGTTTTTGGTGTGAAATCATTAAAATCGAACAATTTGGTAAGGTGAAAACGAGGATAGTTATAGGTCTGAATTTTGCTTTTTAAGCATACAACTTCGGAAGAGATAATTTTTCTAACATTTGTTAGATACACATCTAAGTAATCGAGTTTTAGGATACCTAACAATTCTAGGAATAATTCCCTATGATTATCAAAAAGTTTATCTGTCGTTAGGATAATAAATAAGATATCCTTATGTAATTTTTCATTTCCAATTAGGCAATGTTTAAACATGGTTAATATTGTCGTCCTAGGATTTTCTACATCATCTTTTTCGATAGGACCAACTAAAGATAATCTAATTTCTCTCTTTTCTATTATTAAACTGATCGATTTTTCTAAAATATTACTTTTTAAAAAAAATTCTTTAAAATTATAACCATACTGATCGTGATTAATGTTATGCATTATGATGTCATCATTAATGTTATCCTCAGAGGGGATATGTTTAATTGCGAATTTTTCTTTATTCTTTACAAAAAATAAGTCTTCCTTCTTTTTATTTTCTAACAGGGAAGTTTCTTCCTCATTGCTACTACCCCTTTTTCCGTTTTTTTCATGTTCGCTGTTAGTTGTATCACTGAGGAGGTTAGCTTCTGTATCATTGTTGGTATTCATCTCAACGATTTCTCTCTCTTTCTTCACAACTCCCTCTGATTTTATTTGATTATGAATTCCTGGTGCGATTACTGGACCATGATCGTCTTGAACGATGTTTTCCTGTCTGTGGTTACCATTATCTTTTTGCCAGTTAGCACAATTGCTGTTACTAGAGGAGGAGGTAGTTTCACTTTCTCTTTTTATCTGTATTGTAGCATTTTTATCACATGTACTGTTCATAAAAAGGTGTCTTGATTCATTTGGATTATTTTTTTCATTAATCTTGTTAACAGTTTTGTAGTATCTTATGCAGTCACTTTTTTCAGATTGTACTATGTTGTATATCCATTTCTTGTAAGTTCCTATCAAAGTCTCTGCAGTGTCAATCTGTTGTAGTTCATAATTTAATAAAATTTCTAATTGCTCTTGCGTAGTTGGATTAACTAAACCAAAAACTTCTTTCGCTTTTATTGCCTGAACACTTACATGTAATCTCACTTCATCAGCCTTACTCTTAACCTTATTATACGTTTCGGAAATAAATTTGCCGATCATTCTGTGTACTTTTTTTTTTTTTTTTTTTTTTTTTTTTTTCTCTCACATGTCAAAATGGGGATAGAATAAATGGAACAGCTATAGCGAAATGTTATCGTAATTTTAAGATACCGTAAATAGTGTGTAGAGGGAGAAGAACAAAGGTTATGTTTAAGAAGGTACACAAAGGCGATCAAAAAACTGACACAGATCTACGCTTGCGTAATTGTTAACGAATTCCCTATGTGCACACGTATTTTATTGCAAAATAAAACTAAAGGTTATCACAAGAAAAATGAAAAAAAAAAAAAAAATTGTTTTAAAAAAGAGGGTAAACTACATTAAGAAACATGCGCACAAAAATGGGAATAATTAATGTGCAGTGTGATGTAAGCGTATACATGAGAAACAAGCACTAATATTTTCCATCTTCCCATTGTTTGCGGAGTGGCAGTGTAAGCTGCAAATGTGAGTGGTAATGTAAGCAGGTAAAATGATACGGCCTTCTTTATTTGGGTAAACATAACACCTCTTATTCGTTTTTTTTTTTTTTTTTTTTTATTCCCCCTTTAGAAGATCAAGGAGGTGAAAATGAAACCCGATGCGCAAAAGGTTTGTCGCACGTAAAGGTCCAAAAAAAATATAAATAAATAAAAATAAATAAAAAAAAATAAATAAAGTAGGTAAAACGCAACAAATAAGCAAAATTAAGGAAACAAAAAATTGCAGCAAAAAGGTAGCAAAACGCAGCAAAATGTAGCAAAACGCAGCAAAATGTAGCAAAACGCAGCAAAATGTAGCAAAACGCAGCAAAATGTAGCAATATGTGGCAAAAGCGCTTCTCATTAAAAAACCTATTTTTCGATCACCTTATATGGGTGAACTGAATGCGCACAGACAACCTTGGAAAAAAAAAAAAAATATATCTTTCACTTAAATATCACAATGAAACGCTTTACAGCAATAAATCAAAGATAGTTTTGAAGAAATTCCTAAATTGGACATTTTTTAATCCACTTTATAAGTTTCATGTACTCATTTCTAAAGATAAGAATGCATATTATATACAGTTTTAAACGAAAGAGCATAATGTTATAATTTTTATCCGAACGATATTCGATGTTGTGTGTGGGCATGAGAAATGGCATTATCGTGAAGTGGGGATGAACGCGAAACCGCGGCGAAACGACGCTCATGTGTGAATATCGTGTGTGTTAAGGAAAAACAGAAGAAGCCACAAACAAATGTCTGTTGCATATCATATGTTCAATCGCTTACGCATTGGGCGCGCACTATGCATGCATTTCATTTATGCGCTGTGAATACGTGTGGATATACATAAACATGAGGCGTTTGAAAACAGTTAGCATATGAGTGGAGTGCGTCATGGCACTTAAAATAGAGAATAACAAATCGTTTTGGTAAAAACGTTAGGGGAAAGTTGGATGAAGTGTGATTTAACCTGAGTAACATCTGCGTGAACATGGAAAGATTTAAGTGTGCAGACATGTGTATGCACGTATGCTTGCACAAGTTTGTGGTCAGATATTGCATCTGTAAATATTCGTACGTAACGACATGCATCTGCTCCCGAGAAACATATGACAAAATGGGGAAACAACCAAATAGGGTAGAAGGGGGAGAAATAAGAAACCGCCCTAAAAGCCCTTTTTTATTCTATTCACTATATAGTTAAATACTGAAATTAATTTGTTTTTTAACTTGTTTCCACCCGTTTCTGGGTGCGCCTGAGAAAAGAGTTCCTTTTTTTTGTCTTGGTTATTACCTTTTTCATTGCTTGTATTTTTTGTAGTCAACCATCTGGTGCAATCCCGAGAGTTCTGCAACTGGTCATTCTGCGATTCGTTATTGGCATCCCTCAAAGTGTCACCGAGCACGACATGCTGCGCGGCATGTAGAGCATTTAACTTTACTTCACTCTGTATCGCGTTCGCCATTTTTCCTAACTGATGACGCATGGCTGATTGCGAAGTGATTAGCAAATCGTGCTTTTTTTTTTTTTTGTCATTTTGTGGTAACGCATCGTGTTTGGTTTCGTAGGTCTTACTGGCACTGTGTTCCCTATTCGTTTTTACAACCTTTGCAGAGGGAGAAATGGCGTATCTTTTCTTTTTGAGTTGAAGACTATTTTTTTTCATCTCACTTTTCATGAGAAAGTAAAAGTGATCAAAATATATATTGGAGTTATAGTTACAATTGAAGAGTTCCATTTTCTTCCCAAGTTTGTTTAAATTTTTTAAAAAATGTTCATAAGAAAATTCATCTACATTTTTTTGAAATAGTAGATATAAAAATATATCTGTTGTTTTTTTTGATGGATATTCTCTATTAAACACTTCATTAACAAGTTGTCTACTGTATGATCTGTTATGTTGCTTAAAAATGTCACTTAGTTGTAAATTTTCTAGCTTTTCAAGAAGTTTTATCTCCTTATATTTTGACTGGTCACTACCCCCCTGATGAGATGCATCATATGAATTTTCGCTAAGATTTGTGAGGAGTTCTTTTTTTAACTCATCATACAGGTTGCGAATAAGAGGATTTTTTCCCCTGCTCTTCTTGGAATCTTTTCCATCTACCCCATCTTTTCCATCTACCCCATCTTTTCCTTCTTTGCTTTCCACAATTTTGGTAAGAAGAATTTTCAAGTTATGGATATTACTCTTGACCATGTTAATATTGTTAAGACATTTTTCTATAACTAGGTTGTAAAAATTATATTCCGTAATATTTTCATCTTGATTTATTGGCCACTTAAATTTCAATTGACATATTTTTTGATAAAAAATATTTTTGTTAATTATTTCATTATTTTTAAAAACGTGTTTCCATTTTGTTGAATTTATATTTTCTTTAGTGTAAATATATTTACTGTAAGGTTCTTTGAAAAAATGAAATTGTTCCACAGTATTTGGGTAATAATGCTTTGCTATTCTTCCAAACAAGAGAATAATATTTTTGAGGTCATCACTTAGTTTATACTCTCTTTCATCTACTTGTACTCTTTTGTATATATTGTTATGATAATATATGAAATTAATACCCTTTCCCTTTTTTTTGCTATTTATATATAATTCACGTTTCTTCTTATATTTATAATTTAATAAATCTCCCTTTCTCGGTAATCTACTTTTATTGCATAAAATTAGGATAATTAACTGTGTAAAAAGATATAGTATGATAAGATGCATAACATGGTTATACTTTCCCCTTGTTTGTATAAAATGCATCGTGCCACAATTCCTATCTACTGCTTCGCGATGGGGGGAGAAAATGTCTAACGATTTCCCAATTCGGTATGCCACCACGACGTCACGCTATCACTATGCCAAGCTATAACGCCACCACACTGCCACTCCACAATTTCACTAATTCGTCACCTTTTCGAATGTTTGGATAGAGTGCTTTACAGGTACTACGATTATGTTACGGGCTATATATCCCCTCATTCCGATGGAATGTCATTTGTTTAGGTTACTAAAAAAAAAAAAAAAAAAATTCCTGGGTGCTAGGCATTTTCTGTGATTCCACTCTTCCGGTTTGCCTCTTCAGGTGGATAAACGAGTGTACCCAAGTAGAAGATACGTATGGGAATATATACTTAAGCGTATGTACACATACGCGGGTAGGCCCCTATTCCTCTTTGTGTCAATTTTACACCTTCACGAATATTGGATTAAAATATGCTTTTGATTCACGTGGAGTATGTGCTGCTAGCAGGTACGTGAGTAGAATATCAAAGCGCAATTCTCCTCCGGTTCACTTCCGCTCACTTCCGCTCACTTCCGTTCTCTTCCGTTTCTGTTTAGGTTTCCCGTAATGTTCCTTCTCTTTTTTTTTCTGAATCTGAAAAAATTATTCAGAGTTATTTTGGTTGGAATAAAATAAATTTAAAAAAGTTTTTTTTTTTTCTTTTTTTGCTGCTTATCTTCTTACTTAAAAAAAAGAGAAATAGATAAATTCGGCTCTACAGGACTGTGCTGATTTTACCACATCCATGAATACATTTATGCATGTGCGTACTTGCATATATGACATTTTTATGCATGAAGAGGAAAATTCACCCCGTTTCCCCTTTTTAAATTTGCCCTTTTTAAGGCTTCTATGATGTAAATGTGGAAGGAGAAAAAATTTGGCATTCATTTATTGTGCGCTTAAAGTGTGAAGTGTCAAGGCTAATACAAAAGGAGAAAGCGTTTTCTATATTTTGTGCTGTGCTGTTCTGGTTTTTTTTTTTTTTTTTTTTTTTTTTTTCCGCTTGACCAGTATAAAAATATTATATAACAGAAAATCCTTATGTACTTGAAGAAAAAGGAAGAAAAGGATATAAACCTCGGCAAATTTAATGGGAGGAAAAAGTACAATTGAATTGTACGAAAACAACTGGTACACTAAAGGAGAACCTGCGTTTTAGCGTGTAATAACTTAATACATACTAGGTTGGGTGATTGTGCATGTTTGGGGAAATCACAAATGTCAGAAGTTGCTGAGAGGGTCAGCTGTTACATCTTTTCATTATTCTGAGCCCGTCATTCATGTTGCCGTGTGACAGTTTTATCACCTATCGGTTGAAATAAAGTCATTAAGGAAATTCAAAAAAGGGGAAAGAGTTAACGTAGTAATGGCATTATGGGGAACAGGATATCAAACAAAATAATTAAAAAGGAAGATGATACAAAACAAGGTTTTCCTAGAGAAGTTAAACACATGGAAGACGAAAACAAAGGTAGGTTAAATGGCTCCTCTTTGCCACAAGCCAATTTATCAATAAACATAAAAAAGGACACTGAAAATAAATTTAAGGGAAAAAATGAACAATTAACAATGGAAATGCTAGATAGTAATAAATATGATATGGAGAATAATAACGAAATAAAAAAAATAAAAGAAGAAAACTTTTACTCATTTGATGAATCTTTGAATTCAAATAATGTTAAACATCCATGTCATGCTCAGTGGTTTCTGTTTTGGGTTTTTGCTTCCTATTTAAATGAAAATTTTTCAGAAAGTGAGAAGGAGTATGTTCATTCTTTTTATTCCAATTTTCCTGAACAGTGTATAAACGGAAAGGGGAAAAATTGCTTCAGTGAATTTTCTCAAATTTATCCAGTCAGGTAAGATCCATTACTATAAAAAGTAACTATATGCTTGTACTTCTCTTCCTTCGGTGTGTAATTGCATATTCGCTTTGTTTTCTACGTAATTACGTGTGCTTGCTTCATTAGTCATTCGTAAGAGGTTTCGTACCATTTGGTACAGTGCACGCTTCATTATGCTTCACATTATTCGGCTCTCCCAGCATTTTGTTCGATTCTGCTTGCCGTAATTTCTTTTGAAATTATTTTCCCTTGGAAGTTGTGCTTTTAGAAGTTGTGCCTTTAGAAGTTGCGCTTTTTTCAGCTGTGCTACGTGTAGTTGAGACTTAATCGACTGCCCTTTCTCAACTGCCCCTTATTTCCCTCTACCAAATATGCCAAATTACCAGGGCGAAGACTCGGGAAGAACTAATGACGTGGCTGCAAATGTGCGAAAATTACTGCAGGAAGAAGGCGGAATTACCTGTAAAAATTTTTAAGTAAAAATAAAGAATATAAGGAAAAAAAAAACAAAAAAACAAAAAAACAAAAAAAATCACAAGATGAGTGCTCTTATCATTTTTTTACATGTTCAAAATCAAAATGAGTTATGCTTTTTTTCGGTCCGTTGTTCCCGTTTTGGCCATTATGAACACCATTAGAGCGTCCAAATGGTTTTGCTACTGCTTTGGTGCATATATTGCGTACTTATATATACTACTGTGCTCGGTTTGCTGCGTTTTTTTTGCTACATAAACTTATGCCCAGTTTGGTACACACATTTCTGTACAAACTTTGCTGCGCACGCTGACACAAAATTTTGCATGTGGAACGTTCTTTTTTTTTTGTTAGTTACAGAAAACTGTTAAAGAGATGGAGATATGATGATGACTATATTTAGTAGCCGGAGGAGAATGAAATGTTTCTTTTTTTTTTTCAAGCACACTGATTGATGCGATATTTTTTTCTTAAATTATTTAAAAATTTTTTGTTAATTTTCAACATAATTAAAAAGGAAAAAACATACTGTTCATTATTTTATTTTATTTTTTTTTATTTTTTTTTTTGTCATTGTTATTATTGTTCGTGTATGTCTATGTGCATTTGTATGGTTGTGATTTTTTGTGTTCAATTTAAAAATTTTAAAACTTGTATTTTTATGAACATATTATTCAAACATTAATTTTTTATTTTTGAAAAAAAAAAAAATTGTAATAGGGTTAAAATATACAAAAATGGGAAGCCCTCCCCTTTTGCCAGTGTTCTGGTTTTCCGCTCCTTCGACTTATAATCTTGTTTCGCATTCACGAGGAAAGTATCCCTATTTTACTTTCTCCTATGATGTGGACTTCTATGAGATCAAAACAGCGATGGTAAATGTGTGAAAAGGTCTATTGACAGAGGAGCGTATTAGAAGCCGTGCATACTTGGCAGAGGTGCAGCCAGGTACGGGACATGCACGTACAAATAAACTAAATGTTTAACCTTTCAGTAGATTTTCGGTAGCGCCTTCTATCACTATTTGACACGCTAGATGATTTTCTACTTCGTTCATATCTTTTTCTTCTTCTGCTTCCATCCCTTGAATAACCTCTCTCATCATCACTACTCCTTTCATTTCTTTTGTAATATTCATTTTTTTTATAATATCTATTATCTATTGACCTTCGTTCATAATTTCTATGGTCATTATATGGATGTCTTTCGTATTTGTCGTAATTCCTAAAAGAGTTATTTCGGTATCCATAATTTTTTGTGTAGTCTCTATTATATGGATATGCCCTGAGGAACATGGGGAATAATACATGAACATATGAGCAAGTGCACGGTGAACTCATATGCAACTCGTTTTATCGTACTTTCTATGAACAGTCTGAGATACGAATATACATGTAAATATGTGTGCAGGTAGAACGCGAAAAATAACTACTAGAGTGAGCAATACAGCTATAACGCTTTGTGTATATAATACACGCTGCAGTGGGACAAACGGGTTTGTCACAATATGACACTTTCCCCTTTTTTCCCCAAAAAAATTATTCCCCCATTTGGTAAATAATTATTTTTTCAATTACCTTCTCGGTTCATATCTTCTGTTGTCATATGGTCTGTCGTATCTTCTTGAATAAAAGTCGTTTCTCATTCCGTTTCTTTTCATCAAATCTTGGAAGGGGTAGTAAGGGATAAACGCAGGTGAAATTATAGTGCTTAAGAATTCATACAGAAGCACGTGCGGAAGCATGTACATGCCTAGAAACGCTTTATTATAAGGTATTAAACGAAAAGGGAGCATAATAAATGCACGTCGACAGGTGGTACGTATAATGCCTACTTTGAACTCCCTTGTATTCCCCAGGGGTTGGGTCATGAGGCTCGTTTCGCTTGGCTATTTCTACGTTAATAATTCTTCCTATTATTAAAAAAAATTCGATAATGATATTTGTTATATTTTTTATTTCTGAGTAGGTTTTTAGTATCATTTATGCATATATGCTGTGCACATTGACCATTCTGTCAGTAGGGTCTTTCTACCACTAAACAGTTTAGTTATTTTTTCATATGAGCAACCAAATATATGTATAACTGCATGTAAATGCGCAAGAGCAATGGGCGTGAGTTATATGTGCAAAATGGTTATGTCAGACGTCAGTTGAAGCACTTTATATGTGGTTAAAATTTTTCTGTTATTATGCTAAAAGTCGGGTTCAGAACAACGGCATTGCAGAGTTACTCGATTAGTACTGTGTGCTATAACTTAAACTTATGTACATAAACACATACATACGCATATGCACATAACGCGTGAATATACTGCATCCTTTTCTCTGGCCATTTAATCAAGTAGATAGTGGGCGATGGGAAGTAAGGAGTTCGAAATATTTAATGGCAAATTACATTCTTCCGATGAATGTAACATGCGCATAGTTTGAATTATGCATACGTAGTTAAAACTTCAATTTTTTGGGGGAGAATTTATTTTTTAATTTTGCAAATGACTTTCGTTTCATATTTACTTTCTGCAAGAGTCTTTGTCATTTAAAATTTTTACCCTTTATCTCTTTACTTTTTCTGCTAGTTCTTTTACTTTCTTATTATCACATTACGTGATTACTACTTTATTTTATTCCTTTTCCAATTTTATATATTTCCAACCACATTAACAGCGCAGATACCGGACATACGTACATACATGTGCGCAGATACATGCATACATACATATACTTATGCACGTACGCACGTGCATGTTTTTTCGTTTTGTTAATAACCTTCTATGTCCATTTTATTGGCTTTATTCATAGCATTATGTGCGTCATCGGTAGAATTGAAGGTAACAAATCCGAAGTTTCTAGATTCTCTGTTGGTATAATAAGAGAACATTTTATTATGTGTATTTATTGCGTTAGATAGTTCAAATGGTGCATGGCCAAGTGATGCGCATGAACTGGGGTAGTAATATATACATATGATGATGAACAAGCCATATGGCTATATACACGAATATGTTTGCATGAAAAAAAGTGTACGTAAATGTACGCAAATGCACGCAAATGTACGCAAATACACACTTGCAGAGTTAACAGTTTCATATCTCGATGTAGCTTTGGTTTGTTACCTGGTAATTGGATTGCTGATGACGTAACATTTTTCTATGGTGCCATATTTTTCAAAAATATCTTGAAGTTTTGTTGTTGTTATTTTTGAACTTAAATTTGATACGTACAACGTTGACCCTTCGAAATAAAAGAAAATAGAATAACGACATAAAAACTGTTATTAAGATGTGTATGCAGGCACACCTTTAACTAGGCTAATTTCATGTTAAGGGAATATATAAGGTACGGTTGTGTATCGTGTTTCGTATGTCTCATTTATGTATTAGGAAACTATAAGCATTGCATAACGTAGGATATAATTATTCTATTTATCCATTAACATTGTTGCAATTATGAACTGTTCAGGTAGATTTTGTTTGTGCTGTTTAATATATATGCATTATTATTTCTTTGCTTGCACGTAAATTTGTGGTTGTGGTCACAGAAACGTGCTGAACAAATGCATAGGTCATGTGCAATACGTAGGAAAAGATGGACACAAGTCTATCCATTCGCCTATATTTTTCTTTTCTCTACATAACAAAAATATGAACAAAAATATCATGTTCCTTATCATTAAATAATTACCATCATTCTTATGATCACGATCTTCTGATTCCCTTTTTTCATCTTTATAACTCATTTTTTTTTAGTATATTCATAAAAATAAAATACAAATATGTTTTATAATTTGTCAAAAAATTGTGGGATAAAAAACACAGCGTTTAATAAAGTGGTGAAGGTGGCTAAAACGGAAAACTCAGGAAAGGATGAACGCACGAGGGTGTGCGTATATGTGGGGGGGGGTTTCTTTTCTAAATGGAGGAAAAAAAAAAAAAAGGAAATTAACATCTTAATCTAAAAAATGAATATGCTACGTAGCATATAAGCCTTTGTATGCGCTAAACATGTACGTATACTATTAAGCGTACTATTAAGCGTACAGTTATGCATACAATTATGCATACAGTTACGCATACAATTATGCATACAGTTACGCATACAATTATGCATACAATTATGCATACGGTTATGCATACGATTATGCTTACGGTTAAGCACACAATTAGGTATACGAATGAACACTGTTCAAAGATTAAGTAACGCCTTACTATATACGTTGTACCGATTTTTTAAACACCCTTGTCCTACATGGCACAAAAAAATTTATACTTTTTTGCTTATTCCCTTTATAAAATGTAAATGCGCTAGTTTCTCTTTATAATGATCTTTTTTGTAAAAAATTGTTCAGTATAAATACATAATTTTAAAATTATTAAATGGGAGTAATGAAGGAATGACTGTAAATGAAATATTAAAATTATTACATAAACGAAAAGAAAATTATAAAATTATTCTTGTTTAAAGGAAAAAAAAAAAAAAAAAAAAAAATAGTTTCATGAATATTTAAGTTTCATTTTTCTATTTCGTTAAATCCTCTTTTGTTGATTTAAATTCCTTTTTGTCGGGATTTTTAAAGAATGCAAAGTGCTATTTTTTTTCTGCTTAAACGGATACGTTCACATGTATTTATATATGTATATATATATGTATGCATACATAAAGTATACAAACTTATGCATATATAATGCAACGAATCTCCTTGCTTACGCATAATCTTTATAACAAATTTTTTTTAATTTCGTAAGTGTACATAAAATATGATCTTGCGCAGTTATACGTGCGTGGATTTTTACGATATTACAATTTTGCCATTTGCCATTTGCCATTTGCAATTTGCCATGTTCCGATTTTTTTTAAAGAAAAAATTGCCTACACTTTTGAATAAGTGAAACAAGATTTTGCCTTATTCGTTCAAGTTTTTCTCCTTTAAAAAGGATTAAATGGTTACATGTTTACTACCATTTTTTCTCATTATGCATTCGTTTTAAAAAAGAAAAAAGGAGGGATAATTGTATAGGGGAACTCTGTTTTTGTGGTAGTCGTAGCTGATAGGGAACGTGTAACATAGTCAAATGGGAGGCAAGTGCTGATACGTTTTTAATACCCCTAATCGTTCTATTTTTTCAGTTGAGCAGTTGAAAGAATACATAAAAAAAGAGGAAAGGCAAGAAAGAAAAGAAAAGAAAAGAAGACGTTCACATGAAGGGTTTACCTTTTTCTGTTCTCTACACTCTTATGCCGAGCATGGCATTATAACCGATTTACTTTTTTAAAAAAATTTTGAACTTTTACATTATGAGTAATATATATATGCGCGGTTCTGTATGCACTTCTCCGTGAGTGAATAAACATGTACATGAACATTTACGAATTATTGTAAACCGACGCACAAAATATGCATGGAGTAACATTCGGTTAGTAAGAACAACATTTTCTATATTGACAAAGGGAAATCTCTTTGTGCATTTACTTTTATGACATGAGACTCCGCCACTATTTATATATGCTTTTAAAAAAGAAGAAATGAGCAAAAAAGGCAACAGGGAACTTTACAACTAGAAATGTGCTTAAAAACGCTAAGGATCGTAACGACGCTCCGTTGTATAAAAGTGCAAAAAAAGGTACAAAATTGCATACTTTTTTTTTTAGTTTTTTGTGAGTACAATATTAAAAGCCGTTTTGTGCAAATTGAAATGCGACGTTGTTCTCTTTAGAAATACGTCAAGTTAAAAATGAGGGAAAAATATATCATTTTTAATGTGGCAAGGTGCGGTTTCTGTGTTTCGCTAACATGTATATATATATATATATATATATATATATATATGTAAGTACACATTTAAATGTAAATATATAAGCGTAACAAATTAAAAGTCGCGTAAATAATACTTTTATTAGTGTCAGACGAGTTAATTCGTTTTTGAAAGGCAAAAACTTCATATAAGGTATGAAAAATTATGCAGATTGGAACGTACACAACCGCATATCAACATGTTCTAAAATGAGCACTGCGCTTTTGCACCTTCACGAGACGTGCATTTTTGCAAGTAGATAATTGCTGCACCCCCATTAACATATATATGTTTCCACATGCAATCATGTTAGAAGCAGAATAAAGTGAGTATCCTTCAAATACGAAAGGTAGCAATGGTAATGCCTTGTAAGCGAAATGTTTAAGCCCCTTCTACCTTCTTGAATAGGCCATTTATATCTTCAGAGTTATAGTGCATTCACAAGTATGGCTAATGATAATAAAAGGAGCGTAAAACTTAAAAAGCCGATGAGAGAGGAACTAATGCACGTTTTTAGTGAATCATCATAGGTAAAATTTTTATCGCAAATGCATCCAAGCTCATTTTTTTTCAACAGATTATTACATATTCCAAAATCGCAATTTATATTATTAAGTGTGCAAATGTTTATATTTGAAACGTCAAAAATGTCATTTGGGATTTTCTCCCCATTTTTATTTACACATGCACATTCAGGATTATTAGAATTTATGAAGCACTCTATTCTGAGACAAATATTTTCTGCTTCCTCTTTTTCTTTTCTCGTTTTCTTTTTCCCTTCCGTTTTCCTGTCCCAGTCTGTGTTCCTTTGCTTGTTCCTTCCCCCTTCTTCGCATTCCCCATGTTCATTTCTCACTTTATGCTCTGGACATTCACTCGCATAAACAAGATCCGGTTTTTCTTTTCCTTTTGACACCAGCCCATTTTGGCTGTTATTTATGTCGGAATCTACAGGATGGTTTATCTCGTTACGGTCATGTTTTTGTGGAAAATCATTTGATTTATTTTTATGCAAATCGTAATCGCATTCCTTTATTTGTGCTTCATGCTTTATGCATTTATCAACCTTTTTGTCAAAATAGTAATTTTCAAAGCAAGAACAAAAAGGTTCTCCGCTTGTTTGAAGTGCACAGAAACTGTCAGTGCAGCTGAAACCTTCACATTTGCTGGGGGCTACAGCTACATCGGGGTTAACTGGGGAAGTCACTTCTGTGCACACGTCGGGGTGGGCTCCGCCACTCGGTTTTCCCTTCATTTTGCCGTCCATTTGGCTCTCCAATTTATCATCCATTTTTCCTTCCATTTTGTTGATCATTTGACGAGGCACTTGATAATTTAACGTGCATTTGCATTCATCAAAGTGGTAGTAGGTACCACTATGCGTGCTATCGGTATTTGTCCTTTCCTCGTCTTCGTTTATCATCTTAGCAATTTTTTCTTCCTTCTTACAACACATGCATTTTATTTTTTCATTTAAGAACACTTCATTATTACATTCAGTCATTTGAGCACTTAATTTATTCATATGATGTATCTTTTTAAAATCCTGCTCAGGATAAGGGTCTATACCCATGTTTTGAAATATATATTTCGATATATAAGAACAACTGTTTTCATTTAAACATAACTCAACATTATTTTCGTCAAGGGTTTGCATAGAGTTAACTATTTTGCACTGTTCATTGATATAGTATTTTTGTTTATTACATTTTTCCTTGCCAGTACTGTCAATTTGTAGTTGTCTTGAAATAACATCATATGTAAATTTAATACCAACTTCTTTTATTATTTCCCCATTTATTCTTTTTACCCATTGGAATGGTAAATCAAAAAGCATAGGGATAGCTAAAACGAAAAAAAATAGCGAAGACATTTATAAGGTAAAAACTGAGGAATAATAAAAGAAAAAAAAAAAGGATTATTGCGTAAGCAGTAAATTCAGAAAAAGTGGGGAAAAAATGGAAGCTGTTGGAGGTAAAGGCTGCATCTTTTTGTACGGTCTCTTTCTGCCAACAAATTTTCAATTATGTGAATGCTCCCAAAAAAAAAAAAAAAAAAAAAAAAAAAACTTCAAAATAGTCGAAATAAGCCATGAAATAGCCAGAAAGCGGGTAAGAAGAGAATGAGAAGTGGCTAGAAAACAGCCAAAACGAGATGAAAATTAAGCCAGCTTTTTTTTTTTTTTTTTTTTTTTTTTTTTTTACAAATTCAGTTATTTCTTGAAATTACGAATTGGAAGATCGACAGAATTAAAGGGAAAGTACAACGTTAGAAAACAAAGGAAAGACGTGGAGAATCACGGACAAGCGAATAACTGTGCGGAAAAAGGACATGAAAGTGGTCCCCTGTTGAATGTTCATCTAAATTTCCGAAATAGAACAATGCTAAATCGAAGGTGCAGTAGATAAACGTTGGGAAATTGGCCTATTTAGAAGTATTATGGAAGGATATGTGCGATATTGATAGAAGCAAAAAGGAGAAAAAGAAAAAACATGTGAAATAGGTTAAAGATTCAAAGGTGTTTGCGCTACTACAGTACCATTGCATATGTTGTTCTGCACAGACACATGTACATGGCGTGCACGTAAAATAGAAATTTTTCTTAATTATTCATTCCAGTATTTCTTTTTTTCTGTTAGGGAAAAGGGGATAAATGCATCTATATCATGCGTATATGTTTTTTTTTTTGTCCCCTTAACTTCACAGAGTTGTAGGGATGCAAAATTTACCTTACGATTCGATTTGCTTTTTCTCTTTTTTGAGAGTTTATATTAAGATGCTGTAAAAAAAATAAGTGGTGTTATGGTTTTAATCCACCAAGACAAACATGTAGGATCATTTAAAAGTAGTAAAAAAAGAGTAAAAATTAAGAAAATGGGGATGTAATGGGAGATACACGAAGCATGAACTTTTTGTCCCTTTGAGAAAAAATAGAAACTGTACGTATATCTCTTTGGTCAATTTCTAAAACTTAAAAATTTTGCACTCATTACATGGTTTGGAGAAACATGTTGTGTAGAAGTGAAACTTGTTTTCCACCTAAGCATGCATTTAATTTAAAAAAAGACAAACACGTTTAATTTTCATCATAATTTTTAATTTCATACTTATTTGGTGTGTTTTTTCCCCTGCAAAAAGGTATCATTGCACAGGCGGTTACTTAGACATGTGCATGTACGTAACACGTGGAGTGGGATAGCCAGAACATTTAAAATGAATTTTTTTTCAAAAAAAAAAAGTAGTGCAAGTAGCAGAAGCGGTGAAAAGGCATATATTGCAGTTTAAAGAAGGATAATTTTATTTTCCTCATACTAAAAATATTTTTCAAAATTTAAAATCCAAAAAAAAAAAAAAAAGAAAAAAAAAAATTAAATATCGACATAAAAATAGATGCGGTTAACGAAAGACAATTGCTACGCTTACAGCATGTGTCAGTTAATCAATTATGCTTAAGCGTGTACATATATATACTCATATATCGATTGTGAGTTTCTAAATAGGACTTTTTCCATATGAGTATCATATATGCGGGGTGATTTGAAAGTTATTTTCCCCTTCCCATGCCTCCCCTCATGCTGCTTCATGTTTCGGTCTTTTTTCGCAATTTTTTTTTTACTTTCTATAATTCCCTCGTCTACATTTATCCTAATTATTAAAGAATTAACAGAACTGATCAGTGAAGACACATAAAAAAAGAAGAAATTAAAGTTCCCCATTTTGCTGTCCACATTTTTCTTCGTGTTAGTTCATTCGTTTTTCCCCTTTTGAGACATATATACATTTTTCCTGTTTGTTACGCACTTGCGGTTGCTCCGGAATCTTTAAGCCGCATTAATTCTGAATATAAATCCTCATCATACCACTTCTGCTTAACAGCATTCAAATTTTCTTCCAACATTATATGATTCATTTCTTTCCATTTTTCCCATTCTTCCCAATCGTCAAGTTCAGAAGTAAGGGGCCTTCTTGCTTTTACCCAATTTCTCCATTCAATACTTTCCCTTTGAATTCTATCAGACCATTCTTTCCATTTTTTTTTCTCTTCAAATTTAAAAAATTTATATTTATGTTTTAATTCCCACGCTTCCCATTTGTCGTCTTCTTTAAGTTTCCATTTTTGCATTATCCACTCTGTTAGTTTTTTCCCTTTCCACTTAAGCCAAAGACCAATTAACCACTCATTTCGATATTTTTCGGATGTTTTTATAACGTCATACCATTTTGCTGAATAATAATTTTTCCATGAAGTATCAAACCATACATCCCATCTTTCACGATCCCATGTTTTCCAATCTTCCTCTTCTGGGTTCACAACTTCTAATTTAACTCTGTCATACCATTTAACCCAACCTTTCTTTATCTCGTCTAGGAATACATTGAAATCGTTCTCTCTCTCTTTAATCCACTTTTTTTTTTCATCATTTAATGCTTTATACCACTCTTGGTATTCTTCCTCCAAATTCGTCATCCAAGTTCTCCAATGATTCGCCTTCCACTCTTCTCCCAAATCAATTTCTTCTTCTTCTTCTTCTTCTGCACTTTGTGCACCTGCTTGTCCGTTCGCACAAGTACCGTTATTTTCGCTTTCTTCCGGTAATTCTATACCCAACAATGGGTATACTTTTGATTTTATCTTTTTTTTTATCATGTTTTTAATCGCGCGAGCTTCCATATATATATCTTTCCCTATTGAGTATGTATTTTCACCCACTATTCTTTTTATGACGTCTTCTATGCTTATCTGAATTTCGTCCGACTCCGTTTCGGTCTGTCCGATTATCTTTTGGTCATCTCCCTTCTTGTCACCCTCTTTCTTATCACTGACCTTCTGGTTATCCTCCTTCTTGTCATCCTCTTTCTTGTCACCAACCTTTTGGTCATCTCCCTTCTTGTCATCCTCTTTCTTGTCACCCTCTTTCTTATCACTAACCTTCTGGTCATCCTCATTCTGTTTGCCATCTTTCTCGACACCAACCTTTTGGTCATCTCCCTTCTTGTCATCCTCTTTCTTATCACTGACCTTCTGGTCATCCTCCTTCTGTTTGCCCTCCTTCTGTTTGCCCTCCTTCTCGTCACCAACCTTATGGTCACTTTTGGTTTGGTTGATTTTCTTCTTATAATTTACTTTTTTATTACCTACTCTTTGGCGAATCATTTTTTGGTCGTTGGCTTTTTCTCCGTTTACTTTTTCCCGACTCTCTTTTTGGTCACTCACATTTTCGTCACTCATTTTTTGTGTGCCCCATTTTTTCTCACTTAAGTTTTCATTTCTTTTCTCTTTATCACATTCGTTTGCTTCCTCCCTGCTTTCTTTCCCATTCGTTTCATCCTCTTCTGTCTCCCTTGCACTATCTGGGTCATGGTATCTGCGCAGTTTCCTTCTTTTAGATGAATTCTATACAAGGAAAATTAAAAAAAGGTATTCGAAAGGATACATTTTATTTATATTGAATACCCATAGAGATTTTCTCAAAAGGGGAAATAATATCTTAATCCATGTGCACACTTCCAATCACGTGTACATATATTTATGTAGGATCACGTGTGTGTGCAAGTTAGTGTGTATAGTCTTACTCTGCTAGAAATGTTAGAAAGGGCAGAATAAAAAATAAGTGACATAGCGACATATGCATTGAACGTGTTAGTATTATCACTTTGGTCTTTATATAAAACATCACACTTTGTAGGTACTACCTCAGTTGTGGCAAATTTTGTTTTTACCAAACTTTCGTTCTCTTGATTGTCATTATAATTGTCTTGCGAAAGATGGAAAATGTTTACAAAAAATACCATTTTTTCTTATTAAAATACGTAATTACCATTTTTTTTTTTTTTTTTTTTTTTTTTTTTTTTTAATGTAACTTATAGTGCCACTTCTATAAGAGATATTCTTCTTTCTAAAATGAAAATAAAAAAAAAAAAAAAAAAGTAGGAAACCAAAAAAATAAAAAGGGAAGGAGGGGGATTCGCAAAAAAGAGATATACCAATTACTAGGAAGTATGAACCAAAACGGGTTGTGTAGAAAACTAAAAAAAAAATTGATATAAAACAGAATGCATATAAACGAAAGAAAAGTGCGTACAAAGAGTAGATAAAATTGCTTATGGTGTTACTTATATGGCCGTAGTCAGATTCCTAAACAGAGTCATTCCCCTTTTTGAAATTTGTTCCTTTTGCTTTATTTTATTTTATTTTTTTTTTTTTTTTTATATTATATTTCATCAATATATTTCATAACTAAATGAGGCTATATAGAATAATTACTATTAGTACTATTTCTCATACATTTGCACATCCATTTATGCATATACGTTACGTGCATGTGTATATGTAGATAGATGCAAATATATTCACAGCACATAAAATCTACAAAAATAATATGAAAATAAGAATGCTGCGCTATAATTCATTTTTTGTAAAACGAAAAAAAAAAATTTGTAATGCGTTTTTCTGTGAACATTAACATTTGCAAAGTGTACTATTTAAAATGTGAAATGTGCAATAAAGTAAGAACCTTTTACGTAAATTTTTTTTTTTTTTTTTTTTTTTCTATGTATAGTGTGCTGCCTTAGAATGGTGCTTTTATAAGAACAAAATTTCTAATTGTTCTTAATTTTTTTTTTTTTTTTTTTTTTTTTACTTTCTCCTTAAAACTGTTACTTTATATTTTAATTAATGTCCCTTCCTTGACATTATAAATTTAGAGTACTGCAAAAAGAGGGTACACAACACGTATACATTGTACTTTGCACATTTTGCATGACGCATGGTATATTACACAGGTTGAATTGTTTGAGAAAAAAAAAGTGGTAATATATCTATATGGTTAACAGGTGGAATAATTAAAATGATAAAATAAAAAAAAAAATAATAATAATATAAAATAAAATAAAATAAAATAACATAATTTACCTTTTTTCTTTATCTTAGCACCTGAAGGGGCGCAACCCAAATAATTAACCACTCCGCTTTTGTTTAGTCGTTTTTTTTTACAACCTTTTTTACCATGTGTTTTTCCTTATTTTTTGTAGTTTCATTTTTATAAAAAAAAGAACCCATTACAAGGAGTTGTCTTTAATAAAAATTTGTTGTAAAAAGGTTTTGTATGTATTAACTTATAAGTAGATTGTAATTACAGTTATTCAAATGGCAATAATAATTATGCGCATTTTTTTTTTTTTTTTATTATTTTCCTAAGGGGTTTTTTAATATGGCATCGTCCGCGTGCTCGTCGTAAATCAGGGTTGTTTATGACTATAAGTGAAATTTATTTTGTCCTAATTTTATTATTTCCTTCATTTCATATCTGGATGGCATGCTTATCTGCGTTCTTTTTTATCTTTCCCTTTTTTGTATTTCAAGTAAAACATTATGCTTCATAAATAGAGGTAAAAGTAGAAGGAATATGAGAACATACCAAAAATAAAGGATAGAACGTTTTGCTAAAGCCCAAATAATTATACACTACCAAAATGGGAAAATGCTGTCTGTACAATTTTAGCAGTTTGCACAAATATGTGTGATTTTTTCCCATGTTTTTGTGCCAAATTGAAGCAGCAAATTGGGGCTTGAAAAAAAGGTATTAGGTGAGTTTAAATATTTTTATACTATTCTTTCTTTGTTGTGGATAATTATAAGCCAAGTTCCCCTTGAAATGGGGTGCATAGATAAATGTCTTCACCTAATGTTCTCAAAAAGATTTTACGAAAAATAAGTGAGGACATTGACAATAGCTTTTTTAAAAAATGAAGCCATTTATTCACCAGTATACCAAAAAAAAAAAAAAAAAAAAAAAAAAAAAATACATATCTGCTGTGTGTGAGAACGCTGCAACAGATGTACAAGCAAATGCACACGTGCGCATAAAATTAATGTAAATAAAATAAAGTGAAAAAAATGGAGTGCATGCGAAAAATGAAGAGAACGACAAGTAAAATATTTACATTCCGACTAAGAGCGAAACAAAATTAAGGCTTCTTAAAAAGTGATAATTACTCATTGTCGCTGCTTTCTGGGCAAACTTGATAGGGACAATTACGTTTGAATCATTTCGAAATAATTAATACTGTTCTAGTTTTTGAGTGGTATAAAACTATAGTATGATATGTTCTGTAACGTTAGCACAATTTGACAATATTACAAGAAAGTACTTCTCTTTTAGGATCCATAAAAAGTAAGAAAAAAAAAAAAAAAAACCCAAGGGGACATTGTAAGGGTTACATTGCTGCTATTTAGAAAAGGCATTTTGTCGTCCTCCAGTTTATCTTTTAAGGGGATAGATGAATTTGTTCAAAGGTTTTATGCAAACTCACTTTTTGGATTTATTGAAGTAAAATAAGTAACAAGCAAAAACAGCCACCTTAAAAAAAAGTAAATTTCTTTGGTCTAAAAAGGAGTTTCACATATGTATGCAGTAAACATATACTTCAGGTAAGCTAAACATTTACATAATACCCCTTTTTGTAAAATATATATGCAGAGAAAACGTGACCTTTATGTAAAAACGCTTTAATAGCATTCACTTTGAAAAACAGTTACTAAACGGTTTAGGGATATGGACATAATATTTAAAACATACGTAGGGGGGGGGGAAAGAGGAGAAATTATTTTATATCATTTTTTTATTTCAAAATAGGAAGGGCGAAGTTTTATCCGGTCGAACGGGAATTGCTCACATGCGGGGAGGGGGAGGGGATTATGCATGTAGCATTAGGCTTATAAGAATGTGTATGCACATATACATGCCAAAGTGTTATTATTCATTTTATGTTTGCCCATAGCTAAATATATAGTCGGACTTTCACTTTGTTTCTCCTAAAGTCGTTCTTTCACATTAACAATTTTTTAAACTGACAAATAACCAATGTTACAATATGGTTATGATGAGTTTTTTTTACTGTTTAAACATTTTTTCGACAGATCTACAAGCAATTATATAAATGTATATATAACACATATACGGATGTATGTATGCATAGGCACATGAATAGATGCATGTACGTATTATGAGGATTGCACTCCTCTTCAGGAGTAATAACTCTTTAAGAAACTGGTTTGTTACATAAAAAGATGTAGTGTTTACACACAAAAAACGAAACTGACACGTGTATTTTTAGCATTTGAACATGCTTAGCGGGGTTAATTTATGCAAAAGGGTTATCTGTTTAGGGTTTCATAACTGCCCTACTGAAGATGTAGATGTGCTTCCAATTCAATAACTTTTGAAACGGTAACAAATTATAATAGCGTCTTAAAGATGATCCCTTCAGCATAAAATGTTGTTTTTTCCGCTTTAGCTATTGCGAAGAAGAATTAAAATTTGATTACCTAAAAAAAAGATTACGTAAATTGGTGCTGACTTCTTTTTCTGCGTTTTTTCACGGGTTCATCGCATCCACTATTGTTTAGGGTTTCTTGTCACCCTAGCAGTAGCAGCAGAAGTGTCCTTATTCTTCTTCCCTTTACATTTCATCTTTGTGTACTTCTCCCCAATGTACAGCAAAAAAAAAAAAAAAAGTAGGTAGAAAAGGTCTATTTTTGCATTTCACCCTATCCTTTTCCCATTCACAAGACCGTCCAACTACATAACCATATATTTTTTCCCATTTTTTACCATTTCCTTATTTTCAATGGGTACCTTTTTTCCTTTTCTATTTTTAAAGAGTTCTCTACAAACTTCTATAACTTCTTCTTTCTTTAATTCTAATGATTGTTCATCATAACCCTCAGCAGGAACAAATACATCTATGATAATTATTCCATCTCCTTCGTCATTATCTATTACAAAGGTATTTTTTTTAAGTATATTTTCCGCTATGCCATCTGCTGTTGAATTTTCTTTATTATCATCGGTCTTCTCTCCATTGTTGATGTTTTGTGTTGTGTTATCTCCTGAAGAGGCGCTATCTGCATTCTCACCATTTTTGTTATTCACATCTTCAGCCTTTTTTGGTTTCACAGGATAAAATGCAAAATATTCAGTTTTTAGTGGCTTCTTTTTTCTATTTTTATTAAGCTTTTTTTTTGATGAGGATGATTCGGTAAAGAAGTTCTGTACAAAAAAAAAAAAAAAAATGGTTGCTTGTTTTGCTTATGCGTGCATTCAAATATACATATAGATATATATATGCATAAAATAACACAAGTATAGTTGAAAGATTATCGACAGAGTAGAAAAAGAGAACATGGGAATTTGTTTGGGAAATAAGCTTTGTTTTACTTTATATATAAGGAGGAACATTAAGGCAAACTGGAAAAAGACAAACCCCGTTTTCACCAGAGCGGAAGATTCATTAAATTGGTCATATAGATTATCCCAACTTAACTTGTTCAAAAACCCTAAAAATAAAGTTTTTTATTTCATGAATTGAGATTTTTTTGGTTAAATATAAATTAAAAGTTAGATAATGAGTTCTTAAAATAATTACCTTTGCAATAGGATTCGGGTTTAAACATATTATCAAATTTTAGTCCTGGAAAAAATTCTGAACGTATGATTTCTTTATTTGCCTCAAGGATTTTCCAATCTTCATGCTTAGTCAAAGCGATTTTCTTATTATTTAACCATTCTTTAAAGGTTAAATATTCATCAGATTTACAATCTAGGTTCAATTTATTAGTAAGCTTATCTCTCTCTTCTATAAAATCTTCTAATTCCCCCATTACACTTCTAAGACTTTTTGGAAATTTATATGGGATTCTTGTAAATAGAGATAGGTCATCAGAAAAATATATCATGCTTAGTAGAAGCTTCTCAATATCAACATTCCATGTTTTGGCGGCAAACTTAATTCCAAACTCTTTGGATTTATTCATTATAAAATCGTCTCTATTGTCATCTATCCAGTAGTTTAAGTTTCTAAAGAAGTCGTTGCATTTTTCCTCATTCGACATGGAACTCAGGTCATTAAATTTGTTCAAAAAATCTTTTATTAGTTCATCTTTCCATTTCATATATTCTGCGTTCGCCAGCAAATCTGCTGTTTGATCTGTATTAGCAATAGGCTGATTTTCCATTGTGCCGCGTGCTGCGATTTTGTATACACTATTTGGTGATTTTTTGGTACTATTTTGTTACCTATTTTGTACTTGGAACTTATTTGGCACTTGTTTGTTACCAATTATTTTTATTTTATATATTTTGTATTTATTTTTTACCTAATTTTTGCCTATTTTTTACCTATGTTTTGCCTATTTTTTTATCTGTTTTTCGCTTTTCACTTAATTTTATTATTAATTTATATCTCTTCCTTTTTGCTATTAAGAATTAATACATATAAGGAAATAGAAAAAATTTATGTAAACTAATTGCGTGCATGGATTTCGAGGAATCCTTCGCTGTAAAGTTGGGAGAGAGCATTAAAAGATGCAGATCATATGGGTCTATAAAGAACACTCCTTGATTTTGTTATAAACATAAAAATGCCATAAGTCGTTTCGCCTTTTATTGGTTGAGCGCTTTAAATTTTGGGATGTGCGAATTATATGCAATAATAGGTTGAGAAGTGCACAAAGAAGTAAATATATACAGCAAGAAGAATTGAATATGATGTATAGTGCGCACGTTCACTTATGCTTAAATACGTATCAGCACCAGTATATGTACATGTACATATGCATATATATATATATGTATATATATATACACGTACGCATGTACGTATTATTTTTGTTTAAGTACTCATAAAAATACCATCATCCGATATACAGCATCTAATTTGAAGAAAAGTTATCAAAATAATGGGGTATATAATATTTCTTTTTAAATAAAATGAATGTTTATATAATTTATAAAATAATGTAAAACAAAATAGGGATTAATATTTTATAACCCTAAGTGGAATAATAAAAAGCATAAAAATAAATAATGTCGCAAAAAATTTTCGTTTCTTATATTTGTATTTATACGCGTTTATGTTTTGCTATCTACTTGCCTACATGCACGTTTTAGCAGATATATACGCGTGGACAAACAATATGCGCGATAGTATCTACTACAATTAATTTTTTATATTTTAACGAAAACGGGTTTGTGCCTAACCAATGGGACGTGTTCTAATATTATTATTGTGCTGTACTATGCTGTACTATGCTGTATTATGCAGTATTATGCTGCATTAAATAAAAGCATTTTCGGTACATAATTTTTTTTTTTTTTTTTTCGGTTTTTCGAAGATTAATAGACTAGAGATAGTAAGTTATTGTTGCATAAATTTCAAAGACGTACAGCTTTTTATATTTTTTTTAAATATGCATAACTCGTTTTAGACTTAATATTGATATATTTAAAACAAATAGCCTATTTTTGTAAAGTGCATGAATTAGGGTGAATATCTTTTGAGGTAAAAATATATATATCTATATATTCTGATTTTTCAGTATAATTTTAAAAAAAAAGGAACGTAGTATATTTTACGAGTGAAATAATTTTTTTTAATATTTATTTGTTTGTTGGTTTTTTTTTTTTTTATTATTTTTATCGTTCTCTACTCATTTTTCAATGTTTCATTTAGCGTTTGTAGCAGTTTAGTTCTGTCTGAGCTGAAATATGCATACACTGACTCTTCTTTGAATATAAAATGGTTAGTTTCATTATTTGCCTTTTTAAATTATGCTACATGCATGTATATATACATGTATGTTAATATGTTTATGCGTCTATGCGTATGTATGTACATATATTTGCATATGATAGGATATGTATGTATGTACTTTCATGTATTTCATGTATTTCATGCATTTCATGTATACATGTATGCATTTACGTATATATATGTGTTCTTTAACTGGTTATAATTTACATCCTCAAAATAACGTTCATGAAAAGGGGAAAACAGAAACCGCAAGAAGTATAAAAATATGTTAGAAAAAGTGTTCATTCTGGTTAATAGCGCAAAATGAGAGAACGCAGTAGAACGAAATAACTTTTTGAAAATGCATTTTTTCTGTTATAACAAGCTTATAAATGCTGCCTTTTAACAGGTTACTTTATTGAATGTACGTACGCTTATAAACTTTTGGTTTTAGTAATATTCTCTTTTTCTACTTTTTAATTCCTTTTCATCTTTACATGAATCATTGAATATGTTACACACTCATACGTTTATATATTGTGCAAACAAATACACCTATATGTCGTGCAACTACAATAAAAAAGAGAGGCATGATTAAAAGAGTGTATGGAAATTGAAAACTAGAAATGAGGTGTGGGTGGGGTTTTCTCTTTTATATTTTTTATTTCACCAGTTGTTAGCCTAGTTGGGAATTGATATTAAATTGTGTTTTAAAAAAAAAAAAATTATCAGCTATCTTATCTTTAGGATGAGTTAAATAAAAATACAGGAACATCCAAATATCGATGTGTTGTAGTTTTAAGGAATCATAATCGATTAATAAAAAAAAAGGTTGAAACATAATACATTGTCATGGTATACATCTATATGTACACGTTCTAATTTTTTAATAGGACGATATTTTTATTTCATCGAAATATACATAATTTCGACATTTGTTTTTGACAGTTGATATTTAAGCTACTATAGCAGTCAGTCATTTGTTCTAAATGGTGTATAAGAATATAATACATAAACATTTAGTTAGGAGAAACATACCAATTATTTTCACCTCTGGATTTTTATTTTTTAATGAATACAGCATGAAAGAAAAGAATGTGAAAATAGAACCAATTACATTAAATCATTACGTTACACTACTTATGTAGGCATTTTAATGAACATTATTTTAAAGGTTTTTCTTCCACGTGCTCGTTTTTTGGAAGGTTGGGTTGTGTATTCCTTTTTTTAAATTACACTCTTTTGTTTTGATAAGAGTAACCTGAATTATTACAATTCTATCATAAAGTAATTAAAAAACATACAAATTATAAAACTTTTCGTCATAAGGCAAAAACCTTAAAAGAGTAATATTAATGTATAACATAAAAGAGATTAAATTGTTCCCTTTCTAAGAAGTATTTTGTATTTTATTATATTTTATTTTTTGTGGTATTATATACCAGCCGGGTTTTCTTTCTATGAATTTAAATTTGTTCATTCTTAAATTAGAAATAAAAGCATAATATGAATATACTTCTTAGAAGAAAAAATATGCATAATATTTATATTTATAAATTGACGATACATAATTGCTTTATTTTTTTATTATTTTTTTTTTTTTAGAAAAAACAATAAAAAGAACAAACGATTTGAAATTAGCTTAATAAAAAAATCGAATAATTCATTATTTTCTGATTGATTGTTTTATTTTAATTAAATAAAAAAATACAAGCAAAGAAATATTTTTTATTTGCATGTATTTTCTTTTTATTTTTGAACGTGCTTGTGCGCTTTGAATATAACTCATCGTCATATATATTTTTATTTATATTTATGTTATACGCATATGGTATGTATGTATGTATGTATTTAGGTATGTATTTACGTATATGCATAATGCGTTATTCTTTTAGTACGATGTTATGTAATAATATAAAATAATATACTTTTACATGTATATATATTTACGTATAAACTGTTCTTTCGGTGGTGATAAGTTCTTTTAGCATCTTCTATTTTTTGTCCATAAAAAACTGCTTACATATTTAAGAAGATATTATTACTATTCTATAATAAAAATAAAAATAAAAATACCATAATAAAAAATTTTCTCTTAATTTTCAATGAAATTATTAGATTAGTAACAAAAAATATTTTAAAATATTTTTTAAATAATATAAGAATTACTAACTTTTTTTTTATTGAAAAGCTTTCATTTTTTTTTCTTTTTCCTATTTGGTTTATATTAAAATTTTTTTAGCAGGATAGTTTTTTTTTTTTTTTAAGCCATTTACGTAAAATTATAAAAAAAGAAAAAAATAATATACCTAATTATTATTAATTTAGTAATTAACATATTTAGTGCCTTTTGTTCGTAATATTTTCTTGATTCTTACGTTTTTTCATTTTCATATTTGGCGTTTTTACGTACTTTTATATATTAAAATTTTTTTCATTATTTTTAAAAAGTACTATAACACTGTAGCGTTGTGATATATATTATATTTGCGACTTACTGCATTTTTATACTTTGGCATTATAACGTTATAGCTTTGCCAAGCCGAAACTGTATTTTTAGAAGAAGGGTGAGTTATTTATATTAGCGCAAATATGGAAAAATTAAAAAAGAAAGATACAAAACAAAAGAAAGGTAGTATTAGCCCCTTTTTAAAAACGTCTGTATGTGCCCTTTTAATATGGATAATACACTGTGCAGGTGCAGGCAATGTAAGTTTATAGAAACGTCTAAAAACTGCAGCTGTTACGGCGCATTATGCACTTAGTGTATAATCTAAGTGCATATATGTACACACACACGTATATATATATATATATATATATATATATATATATATATGTATATGCGTATGAAGATAGATGCATAGATGGATATATAGTCTTTTACACGTATATGCATGTATGTTCATAAAAGCGAAGCTTTTATAAGCTGAAACCGAAAATCAATACCTTTTTTCTATTGTTATAATAATTTATAGGATATTTATTCTCAGGGTAAGAATAATGCTGACAACACATGGGGAGCAACAGCTCGTAGAAATGGCAGAATATTGACAGAACCTAAAATAGAATTCGATGCAATTTTTGACACGTTTAAAAATAGTTTTTTAGATCAAGTAGGATTACAAGATCAGGAAAAGGATCAAATTAAAGGTCTCATGAAATCGTATTTTAACAACATAGACTTTGGTGCTTTAGAGGAACAGATTAAACAGAACCCGTCAATATGTTCACAGTTCCCACCACCTCCATGTGTACTTGAACAATTAAAAATACCTCCTAACCTATTAGAACAAATGCCAGCCTGCCCCAATATGTTTCCACAACTTCCAGGATGTCAGAATATGTTTCCTTCATTCCCAGCTTTTCCAAACATGTTTCCACAGCCTCAACCAAGTACCAGTTCGAATGAAGAACCACAGCCAAGTACTAGCTCAAATGATGACGCACAGCCAAGTACCAGCTCGTATGATGACGCACAGCCAAGTACCAGCTCGTATGATGACGCACAGCCAAGTACCAGCTCGTATGATGACGCACAGCCAAGTACCAGCTCGTATAATAACGCACAGCCAAGTACCAGCTCGAATGAAGAACCACAGCCAAGTACCAGCTCGTATGATGATGCACAACCAAGCACAAGCTTGTATGATAACGCACAGCCAAGTACCAGCTCGTATGATGACGCACAGCCAAGTACCAGCTCGTATGATGATGCACAACCAAGCACAAGTTCATATGATAACGCACAGCCATGTATCAGCTCCTTTTGTCCACCACAACCCAATATAGGATGCTTTGGATCACCACAAGGATGTCCAAATTTGTTTGGTGGACTTCCACCTTTACCTAATTTATTTGCTCAGTTTCCTCCAAATTTTAACATATTTGAAGCGTTACAACAAAATGCCCACATATTTGAAGAGATCCAAAAAAATGCAGCTTCATTACAAGGGAATCTTGGACAACCTCAAGCAAATCCAACCGTAAATGAGCAAGAAGGAAAAGAAAAAGTGAAGATAACTGAAGAAGGAAAAACTGAAAAAAATGAAGATGCAGATACAACAGAGGGAAGCACTGGAAAAGTTCCATATGTGGTTGAAGAAAACGAGCCAGATGTAAATTCAGGAGAAGAAAAAAATGAGCTAACTGATGATGTTGTAGAAAAAAAAACAAAAGCGATGGAAGGTGAAGAGGACGATGAGAATGATGTATTTGTTGATGCAGTAGAAGATATCAATGAAATAAGTGGAAATGATGTAGTAGGAAAAAAGGGTAAGAAAAAGGAAGCAAAAGCTGAAAAGGTTGAAGATGTTCATTTAAAAGAAAGTACGAGTGAAAAAAAAATTGGAAAAAAAGATGCAGTATGTGGAAAGAAGAAATCATCCCAAAATAGCATAACTGCCACTATTTCAAATGTCTATAAAAAATTAGATTTTTTTGGTATTAATGCTAGATTTGCAGTTAATGCCGCTGGGCTTATAGCTCTTGCCTATTTTAAGGTTCAATATTTTGTATACTTTATGACATTTGTTATCATATTAAACATGTATTGGGAAATAAGAAGCATGCATAATAAATTAACTAGATATTAAATATATCTTTTCCCAATCGAGTAAACACAATGAAAAGAATGTATATATGTATATATATATATATATATATATATATATATATATATACATAAAAGCAGAATAATAGTGGAAGTTCACTGAGATTGTACGCCAGAAAAGAAGTGCATTTAATTTTAGTGTTTATAATTTAAAATTGTGGAGTGAAGCAATTGCTGAGTTAGTGAACCACACCCCCTCCATGTACCTATTCTTTTTTATGAGTTTTTTAAATCTTAATTAATTTTTCAACACGTGTTAATTCATAATTCCGTTCAGATGCACATGCACATATGTATATATATACTTATATGTATGCTTATTTATGTGTATATACATATGTATTTCCCTTATTATTTGTGCTGTACATTAATTTGAAGAAATACACCGTTTTATTAAATTTTTTTTAATAAATATGTATATATATATTATGTATCACAGCTGAATTGTGAAAAGCAGTTCATGATGTATTTATACAACAAAATATTTTATGTACTAGTGTATATTTTTAAAATATATAAGTGGGTTTTATTTTTATAAGTTATCACTAAATGGTTCATCCATTTTAAATATATACTCTCTTTTTATAATTTATTTTATATTTTACATTTAGTTTAAAAATATATTTTTTTTTTTTTTTTTTTCCCCCATATATATAAATAGCATTATTCTTATTACATAAATCTCTGTTTATACTTATGCTTACGCGGATAGTAAAAATTTTCCAAAAAATATTTGTTTTAAATTTAGCATAAAAACAATTTCACAAAGTGTTATAATTCACTCTTTCCTTTTTTCCGAATTATTTACCTTTTTCGCGACTACAAAAGGATATATAAGCTGTTCACAGTGTTACATTTCAGTTGCAGATTGTACATTCAAACCTACGTATGCTTCCCATATATATATTGTTAGTTCGTTGCATTTCTATTTTGCTGTTCTTCACTTGTGTGAAGAGCGCAACCCACGATCATACGAAAATTAATTACTTATAAATAACTCTTATTTACAATATTTTGTTTCAATTATTAACTAAAGAGTAACAAAAATTAAATTAAAAGACCTAATGTTGAATGGCACAAAATGGGAGAAATATGCATAATATAGAAGGCAAAGAGAAAAAATATTTTCATTTTTTTTATACATAAATATATTATTTATATATGCGAAGCAATCTTCTTTTTTAACGAAAAAAAAAGGAATGATATTAATATTATTTTATATTTTTGAAAAATAGACCCCTTACGTGCTTATAACAAATTTGGGAAAAGAGAAATGTAACAAATAAAGAATTTAAGCATTCGTGTTTAGCATGTTGTATTATTATTCCTGTTTGCATATTCAAAATGTCCAAACTCATTGGTAAGTGTAAGCCGTTTTCCTTTTTTTTGAAAAAACGTTGAGGGTTTTTTTTCTTTTGAAGCAGTATAATTTTACTTGCCTCCTCTTAATAATTATAGACTAATGGGTATGTTGAAATGATGTACATTTTTTTACTACCACGTATGCATATATTATCCGCATCCATGCGTCTCTAAGTGCATATATTATTATAAATACGTACATACATATATATATATATATATATATGCCCTATGTGGATACATATGCTTGTTACATTCCAGAAATGTTAGCTTGTAGCTGCCTAAAACTTTTTTCCATAGCAATATAAATTTAACAAATTCGCGTAAAATGGAAGCTCCAATTTTTCTTCCTTCTGCGTCGGAACAATATATTTGGCATTGCTTTTGAGAAATATGATTAAACAAATTATAGTGCTCAATCGGAAGCAAAATGTACCTTTATTTTTATTTTTTTATTTTTTTGCATTTCCTTATAAATATATTTAAATGTAAATTAAAATAAAATAAAATAAAACGATAGCGATTCGTTTTGGCGTATACCTAATATTACCACTGGATAGTTAAAAAAGAAAAAGAAAATGCTTACGTATTGTATTTAATTCTACTTTGATTGATAAAAAGGGGGTTATAGATTATACATAGTTACCATAAAATTCGGAACTTTCTATTTTTCTATATTTTGTCATTCTTTCATGATGTGAACTCTACAGTGTTAATTTATATGAATGTATTAAAATTGCATATTTATTTGAAAATAAAATAGTGCCACTATCATCCGCTTTGTATATAGCATGCGTATAGGATATACCCCAGAAATTATAGTATTTTTGAAGGGATAAAGCATATATATTTACCCTTAAAAAAAAATTCTTTATTGTTCCATTGAAATAGTTTCTTTTCATTATTTTTCTTATATATTAAATTAAGTATAATCCTTTTATGAATATACTCTTTGTGGAGTTATTATATTTTTTTTACATCAAAGAAAGCATTATTATAAAAAATAATATTATTAATGCACTTAATAAAAAATTTATAAGTATTTTCTTGTTATTATTTTATATATCGGAGAAGAAATATATATTTTTTTACAACATATTAGTAATTATACTAAAAAAAATAATTAGGAAATATTTTGTTAATCCTGTTCAGTTTCGTTTAACAGTTGTGATTATTTTTATTTCGTATTTTTTATATTTCTATACTTTAGCTTTTTTTCTTTATTTAAAAATTTTTATTACCACCTTGAAAAAGCAGAAAACAATGAAACTATGCTCAAATAAGCCAAGCGCCACTTCATATGAAAAGGCAGGCCGCAGTATAAATAAAAGATGTAATATTGAAGATGTCGAGGAAGTGAAAGAAAAAAATTATGCCAGAGGTAGAATACTATCTCTTCCCTTTCTCAAAATTCTGATATTTACCCTTTTGTTATGGATAATACAATGCTCGACTGACGTAAGCTATAAAAATAAAATTAGCAGCTTCTGTTCATACGCTGCTACGCATGTATATATATGTATGCATATATTGGCATATAAAAGTATGCGCAACATATAACTTTGTTAATGAGGATGTAGAAACATAATTTTTTATATTTTGAATAATTGTAAAAACCTTTCAGTTTTTATGTCGCGCAGGACCGAATGGTCAGCAGGACTCTAAAGGAACAACATATTTTCGGGTTAATAGGCTATTAGCACAACCGTTACTCGAATTCGATTCTATATTTAAAATATATGAGGAGAATTTTTTAAATAAAATGGGATGTAATGAAGATGAGAAGCAGAAAATTAAATCTACAGTGAAATCATATTTCGATAAAATAAACTGGGAAAGTGCACATCCCCCGATGCAACCAAATATACCGATGTTACCACAAAAAAGGATGTCTAGGGATAGTAAGATTTCTAAGATTAAAGAATTTCTTGAAAATTTTGATACCTTTGTGTCCCCAACTTTTATTGCCTTTGGATCAGCTTTATCGTTATACAAAGGAGAAAAAAAAATATCACTTATATTGCTAATTATTCTTCTTATGAAAGTAACAAATTTTTTTTGGGACATAAGACATGTAGCTGATCATTTTAAAATATTGGATTTTAGATTACCGTTGGAATAATTTTTTTTTTTTTCCCATATAAGAATAAAATTTAAAAAAATAAATAGAATAAATTAATGCTCAATCCATATGGGAATATGTACAAAGTGTGCATGTTATTATAAGGTGTTTAAGTGAGTGTTAAAAAAAAAAAAAAGTTTCATACATTCTGCAAAATTGTAATACAGAAATTATGAACTAATGCAGGATGAATCTTTTTATACATTTTTGGAAACTAATTTTTTCGTATGATTTCTTATACCATCTTATGTTACCTGTTTATTACATGACAATGGTGGCATTCCGTGTTTTTAATACATGTGCAAATGTACGTATTTCATTTTTTATTGTTTTATTAATATATACTATACACACCAATTTGATTAACTTGCGCTTTAATAGATTTTTGTTTTCGCTTACGCATATGTATGTGCAATACATGTATATATATACACACTGTCATATATGCACAGTACGATTATGTCACATATTGGAGACTGCTACAACACGGTGCATACACATTTTATGGATAAAATTGCATTTTAAAAGACATTTTTGTATTTTTTTAAGTTGTCAAAAAATGTTTTCCCCTATTAAAACTTTTTAATTTTGGTATTTATATTAACACTAAATGCAAAAATGAGCCTTTTTTTTTTTTCAAGATTTTTTCAAGAAAAATAATAAATTAATTTTTCTATTTTTACCAGCAACGTTTTATATAATAAATACTTTTTAAAAGCTTTTTATAACGCAACCTTTTCATTTAAAGGAGAACATTTTTAAAATGAGCTTTCAGATACATTTTACACGTTGATTCCTCTGTTATGATGTACTATATAAGGGATAAGTAACAAGCACATATTGTACACAATTTTTAAACTATATGTCTATGTGGAAATTAATTATTACTCGATTTATTTTCTCACAATGTAACATTTTGTTTTATTAACTTCAGCAAATAAAATGGAAAAATTACAATTAAATCTTTAATTTATTCTAAAGAGTAAAATATAAGAATTAAAATGCTAATGTGAAGAGAGCGGTAAAAAAAAATGTACATGTAATATATGTTATTAATACGTCACATTTACATTTTGGTAAGCTTACATATGTTAAAAGTTGAGCTTTATTTGCTTAACGAAAATCTATTATTTGTGAGGATATCTACTTTTACAAAATTCAATTTCAGCAGTTTACTAAAAATTAAGTAATTTGACTGTAACTTTTTCAAGCAAAGAAGAAAAACCAGAGCGAGCAAAAAAATATGTGTGATAATATAAAGTAAAAAAGGAAGACGAGGAAGAAGTTGTCCGTTCATTTGAATGGTGTAACACAAATGGAATTAAAATGTTTCATTGTTCAAAATTGTTTGGAATAAATATGTGGAGAGGCTTGCTTCATTAAAGGAGCATTGCATTTATGTCCATAGGGGTGCTGATTGCGAACTTTAAATTTGATGATTAAATATATAGGAGAATTTTTTTTTTAAGGATTTGCTATTTAATATATTTATGCATTTTTTTTATATTTAATTCATACTTTAAAATTACCAATGTTTTCGAAATAATAGAAAAAAATTATTTTTTAAAGTTACATTATTTTTTTAATTTTGTAATAAAAAATTTGCATTGCCATATGTGGAATTAATTTCACTATTTATTCTTCCCTACGAGCAAAGCATTGATAAATCTATCAGTATAAACTAAAAATTAAAAAAAAAAAAAAAAATACATAAAGATAATGCATGTAATTTTTCCAATTGATGATGTTGCCTTTCAAAGAAAAAAAAAATTAGTAATATGCTTCTATAAAATTTTAATGAACTGCATTTTAAATAATATAAACATAGTAATATGCTTAATGCATTGAAAGTATATAAGTATATTCTTAATCCAGTAATTTATTCGTTAGCTTATGCGAAGGTATTATATCGAGCCATATAGCTCCGTATCGCATTACATCATATCGTCTTCTTTTGGGGGGCTATGCAAGAGGGGGGCTACGTGATAAATTATTACATAGCGAAAATCATTCATACATAGTTACATTGAATAAGCCATAATTTATTTGGAATATGATATGCGAATATGTATATATATATATATGTATACATACATATATAGCAAAGTATTTAGTAAAAAATTATGGGTAAAATTTAAAATATATATATTTTTTTATATATTACGCATTTTTCTTACTTAAATCATGATCTCATCTTTTTGCGTATATAAAAATATACATAATTTTTAAGTTACTAAGATTTTTTTCAAATCACGCATTTTTTTGTTAAACATGATCTTATATTCACTTAAGTAATTTTATTCTATTCTGTTCTATTTAATTACGATATAAAATACGTACATGTATGCATATACCGCGTGCTGTAGGTACTGTATGTATGTTAGCATAACGTACATTCTGTAAATGCCGTAGCTTACGTGCTTTAAGGGCTTTACATGCTTCGCATGATTTCTTCTTTTTTTTGAATGCTAAAAAGGTATATATTGATCTTGATCGTACTCTATCTGCTATGCGCAAATAATAATTTTATGTTTTTGAAGTATAGTTTTTTTTGTTACGTTTAATTGTACGAAAAAATATACTATAAACAAGCATTGTTTTTGTTAGAAAAAAAATGATTTATAATTAGTATGCACTTATGAAAAAATTGCATAATTCTAAATAAAAAAACTTTAGATGATTAAGTATGACATTACTTTTTAATAAATTTTTATTTTATATTTTTGTACTAAAAATAAATAAATAGCACATGTTTATATGCATATTTAATTTATATAAATAATATTTTTTTTAAAGTAAAGAATTAAAGCAAAATACTAAGCAAAACATATTTGTCCTTTATACGTTTTTTAATGTTGTATTGTTCATTTCAAGCATATTTTTTAATTTTTTAAAACGTTCACTAGCCTATACGTGCATACCCCCTGTACATAAGTACATATATAATATATTAGCGCTTAACATTAAAAGAACGTAAACCAGTGAGAATGGTTTTTGCTACATCTAAGAGCATAACCGCATCTCGGGGATTAGTACAACGTAATAACCGCAAAAGTTACATTAGCGAAGATGCAGCGGCAAAAAGGAAAGGTAATGTTAGAGGAAAAATAACAAATGCCTTTTCCTTTTGTAAAATTTTTCTATTTGGTCTTTTCCTATGGATCATACAGTATTCATCAGATGTAAGTAACGACGAAAAAAGTTAAGAGCTTGAGCCCTGGCATGAATGCATGTATCATATGCCTGTTCGCATGGCTGTACACATGTTTGTGCGTATGGCTGTACACACGTTTGTGCGTATGGCTGTACACACGTTTGTGCGTATGGCTGTACACACGTTTGTGCGTATGGCTGTACATATGTTTGTGCGCATGGCTGTACATATGTTTGTGCATACGGCTGCACACTTGTCTGTGTACACATCTATGAAGCATGTTTTTGCGTGGGTAAACCGAATAACCCCGTCAATTAGGGAATATTAGCATTATTTTACTTTTTCAAATTTAAATGTTCTCCTAATTTTTAGTGTACGCCCAATAAAGGGATGAACAAGCACAACATAGGGGGAGCAGGAATAGATATAAGGGGTAATAGATTATTGGCACAACCATTTATAGAATTCGATGCAGTATTTGATGTATATCAAAAGAGTTTTCTGGACAAAATGGGAATTAAGAATGAGGAAAAGGACCAAATTAAAAATATGATGAAGTCATATTTTGACAAAATAGATATCGAAGCTTTAGGCAAACAGTTTCAACAGAACCCATGTATGATACCACCCATAGGTCCAAACATGCTTTCATGCCTAAGTCCAAATATGTTTCCACCTATAGACCCAAGTATGTTTCCACCTGTATGTCCAAATACGTGTCCAAAAGATAACACGAAAGTTGATGAGGATAATGAAAATAAAGAAAAAAATGAAAAGGGGGAAACTATTCAGATACCTGGACAGAATATAATGTGTCAGAATAATACTTGCAGCCCAGTTGCACGGTGTTTAAATTATTTCAATTTCTTGTGGTCTCCATCTTTTATTTCATTAGGATCAATAATATCCATATTCTCAGGACAATATAAAGTTTTCCTAGCGCTCTTATCCATATTATTTTTGAAAACTGTAAATTTTTTCTGGAACATCAAATTTTTGCATGATCAGCTGTTTCCAAAAGCTCTCAAAATATAGGTCAAATAGAGATATTTTTTAAACAATAAAAAGGTAAAATAAAATGAAAGAAGGGTGAATAGAATAAATAAGATTTTAAATTTAGTGCGAATAACTGAGCAATTACATTATAGTGTAACATCTTTTGAATGAAGCAAGAAAAATTAATGTTATCCGTGTAGTTTAACATAGAACAAAATGCACGCGCAGAAATGTTATACAATAAAATGTATACATAATGCACTGCTAATAATAAATGCAGATAGATAATCCTTTTTTAGGAAGTTTAATGAAAATTTTATTCTTTTACTCCATTTTTTGTTTTTCACTCATGTGTACTATGTGACGATATGCATACATATTCCGTCATATAATCAGTATATATTTTATACATTTTTTAGGCATTTTTTTTTTTTTTTTTTGTATTTTATAATAATTTCAAATGTGCACACTTTTATACTTATTTCTTTAAGAATTTTTGTTTTAATATGAATTTATTACAATTAAAGTGTGAAAACACGAATTATACAACTATGCATAAATTTTATGTGTCATTTATGGCCTATAAAAAAAATATACGTTTATATATATATATATATATATATATATATATAAACGTATATTTTTCTGCAAATTATAAGTAAAAGCCGCGTTGAAACGTTTGAACTTTTACATGTAGTTTTTTAAATTAACATATGAAAATGGTATCGTTCATTTTTTCTCAAAAGCGAGTAAAGTTATTTTGTTTCTGCTACAGTTGCTTACATAGAAAAACCTCCGACATGACAAGGTTTCTATGAAATATATCTTAATGTTCATCCTAAAGGGAAATTTGTTGGAAAACCCGTATAGTATACACAATAAGTGCTTCCTTGTTGCCTTTTATTTCCTCTTTCTAAAGGTATGCATAAAAAATATATGCTGTTTTAGCTTACTATTGCGAATGAATTGTTATTTACCGGTATATTAGAATGTTGTAGAATTATTGCTTCTTATTAAAATGGGAAATAAAAAGGAAGCATTTTAAAGCTATAATATAATTTTGACGGTTGCAAAATTACATATAAGTGTGCGTGAATCTGGATAATTAAAAAAAAAAATTCTGCGTTTTACGATTTCTATATTTTGTTTCTCATTCTTCGTAAATTTTAGTGTGGACTGTGCAACACTAAAATTAAGCAGTTAAAATAGGTCACATACATATATATATATATATATATATATATATATATATATATATATATATGTGTACGTATCTATTTTGTATGTTATAGCAAAAGAGAAGAGAAATAAAAATCAGAGGCTAGAGGTTAGTTACATAGGGCTTAAGAAAATATTAAAATGAATTGATTTTATACCAGCTGTTCATATAATAGTTGAGTGGTCAGTTAAAAAAGGGTATAAAAAGCAGTTTATACAAGCATAATAATTTTATTTTAGTGGTGACAGATAAAACCATTTTGTATTTATTTGCAGATGAGGGGTGGATTTACATTGCAACAACTTTGGCTTTTAAGTAATATACAAAATGAATAAACACTGTCCATTTTAATTATTTTAAACTATCCAAAACATAATAATTTTTTGGAATAATATGATTTCAGTTTTATCACTCGAAATTATATAAAAATTTTCCAATGCGTTACGTTTTAGTCGTAGCAAAAACAAAAGCATAGCAGTAATAATACCTTTAATAATTGTATATGCAGAGAAATCTTATTTTTACGATATCATATATATACTTATAAACGTAGCATATTTGTTATAATGATCAGGTGTATTGAGACCAATCTTTTGTTACGTGTGATAGTATATTTTAAAAAGGTTTTAAGCGTTATTATACATCATTATAAAATAATAAACTAAATCCCCATTTCGTTGGAGTAAAATTATAATTTAATATTGGAGAAAATAACCATTTATTATTTATACAAATTTTATGATTTTATATAAATGAAAAAAATAAGAAACATCTTTTTAGATATATTTTTATATTTTGAAAAATTTATAGTATCTATTTTTCCCCTAATTTGTAAAAATGGAAAATGCTGTATTTTTTTTTTTCCTTAAATGTATATATGAAAAATATATATTATAATATATAGAAAAAAAAAAAAAAAAAACGTGAATTAAGGTATAGTAGAAAAGTGCATATGGTATTTATTAATTTTTCAACTAAAGAAAAGGTTTTTTCTAGAGCTAAAAATAAAAAAACGTTAATAGAAATCGTCATGAATTTTTTTTTTTTTTCACATTGTTGCTATAATATGATTAAGATATTATGTTATAATTTATTATTATTTTCATACGCAAATTTTTTAATTTAGAGTAACTTGTAATTCTAATAAAAATAAAATTATCCATTTGTAATATCATTGTAAGAATTATTATATACATAATAATATTATAGTTAACTTTTCTCAAAAAGAAAAGTTTACATATGCATATATATGTATGCATAAAATATATGATTTTAATCTTTGTTTAAAGATTATAATTATTTATTATTAAAGTGTTTGTTTTGTATTATTTTATATATTTTTCGCATTCTTTTTTCCCTTTTTCCTTCTTTATATGAGCTTTTCAAGGTAATAATATAATGATAATAATATATATTACTGTTATAATTTAATAACAGTAGTATATATTTAAATAAATGAGGGAAGGTTTCCTTAATGAAATGTTTTTTTTTTTTTTTTTTTGGAGTATTTTAGTATACTTAATCTTTTTGTTATTTTAAAGTTAAATTATTTTAATATTGTTGTCCTTTTTTTTTTTTTTATATTATTGAAAAGTTCTATGCATATGACCATTGTTCATACGTATACTGTATTCTCACCTTAATATTTGTTTGAAAAGAAAAGTTATTAACAAAAATTTTGAAACACATGTATTAATCTTTACACAAATTAGTACTTAAACTTACACTATTTCATGTGTTTAATATTTCACACTGAAGAAAATACGTTTATATATTTTCATATTGCTCTACTCTTTTATTACGTTTATAATACAGAAGGGTATTTTATTTCATATGTGTTAGTTTGCATTATTTTTTCATATATACAAACATATTTTTGTTTTAATTATAACCAAATTACAAATCTGATTTTATTATTTTTATGTATAATTTCAAAATCAAATTAACGTTAAATAAAATACACGTGTTTAAGAAAAAGCATGAAAATAATCAAAGCGTAAACAATTAGCATATCTTATTTGATAACCTACATTTGAATCTACCTTTTTTTTGGGGGGGTGTTTTTTCATGTTAATTTTAAGAAGACCTTAGTAACCAACAAGGAATAAACATGTGTATGTTACCATTTTTTACTAAACCAATTTTATTTATTATATCAATATGGGCATTACCATATGCCACAAGTGAAGTAAGAAATTATACTGAAATTTAAAAATATTTTGTTTGCACACTTTTTCAATTTTTTTGTTATTTCCACTTTTTTCTCTCATTTAAGCTAGTTTTGCACAACAGTGCATAGCATGCTAATAAGCATTTTTGTTAATATTATAAATACTGTACCTTTATTTTTAGAGCACTTATAATACCTTATGGGATATCAATCATGAAGAAAAGGAACGTACGTTTGATTTTATTGCGAACAGATCATTAGCAGACATTGGAAATAAATTCAATAAGAGAAGTGATGATGTATATGCACGTTCATCAATTGGACAGGAAAATAACAAATATGCAGATAGTAAGAATTTAGGAAAATATGTAAATACACACCTTAATAATATTCATCATGCAGACTATGAAGGTAAAGATTTTGCAGTGTTTCATGGTAATAATTATCCATCCTTTCAACGTACTAATCATGAATCCTACCAAACTTCCGAAGATTCATCCGACGATGAAGATGAGCTATCTTTTCGTAATTCTCGTTCTAATGATCCGGGTGCTCCTCATTCTAGAAGATCAGGCTCGCGTAGTTCCACGCACTCAAAATATCATCCGATAAACCTTGGAGCATCATATAACTTTAGCGATCCAGATGCGTATTATCCATGGGTTCCAGAAGTCCGTAATACTAATTTTGCACCTACACACCAAGATAACTTTCTAGAGGCTCATTATAGGAGAAGAAATTCCAATTACTTTAATTTTCCTGAGGATGATTCCGGAAGAGGAGATTCCAATGATTTTTATTTTCCTGAGGATGATTCCGGAAGAGGAGCTTTCAATGATTTTTATTTTCCTGAGGATGATTCCAGTAGAGGAGCTTTCAATGACTTTAATTTTCCTGAGGATTATTCCAGAAGAGGAGATTTCGATGACTTTAATTTTCCAGCGACTCATTCCAGGGGTGGAGTATCTCACCAGTTTGATCTTCCAGAAATTCATCATTCTAATAGATCATCATTCTACTCTTCTAATCGTCAAAGTGGTAATAAAGGAAACAGACAAAATGTTCACCAAGGAAACTTTCCAGACATATATTTTTCACCAGTTGAAGACACTGATTTCTCATTTTTTGAACGTTCCAATTATCCATCATCATTTAATCGTAAAGATTATTCATTAGATGGAAATATCCATGATCCGAATTTTGAAAATTATAACTTTTCTTTTTATGAAGATGAGGATGATTTATTCTTTCAAGATAATCTTCCATCCGTAGAGAACACCGGTTATCTAGTTACAGAAAATAATAATAGTTATAATTTCTATGAAGATGGTATGAATTATAGGGATTATTATGACGATTATAATTTTAATGAGAATAATAATGACAATTTTTTCAATTTAGATAATGAATATGCAATTACCTTGAAAAGTGGACATCCATCCCATGGAAGAAAATATTATACATTTAGAAAGAGTACAGATTATGACAAATTTAAAGGAGAATTAATGCGTAGAAGGAAACATAAAAATGATAAGCGATTAGAGAAATATTTTAAAAAATATGATGTCAATTTGACGAGAAAATTGCCTTTCCTTTCTACTTTATTTTTCATTGGTAGTATAGCATTTTCTGCTGTTAATTATATAGTAGCTCCTATTATATGCAGTACTTTATCATTTATATTAACATCATATTATATTAAAAAAATAAAGGGTAAAAAGAAAAAACAGAAAAGATTAAGGTATTATTAATATCTTATGCAACCCTAAAAAGGAAACAAAAATGTTCCCCTTTTTCTGTGTTGATAACATATTAAATAAATGTTATACGTTTTTTTGTTCAGCGTTTATTTACTTTGCAATAAAATAAGCCCTTAATATTTTTTATACTTAATATTCCGTATGAACATGCATATATAATTTGTAAACGCATATTGTAAGTATGTATATCTATATATGTACAAAAATGCATAATACCCATTTTGCGTATTTAAAAAAATAATACTGTTGTGCATATATATAATTTTAAAGATTTTAGCAATAAGTTAATATTTTGTAATAGCTCCTTTGTGTTTTTCATATTTTATGCTTTTATTCAAATTAGTATTTAATAATTATTGTAAAAATAATAAATATTTGTCTAATGAACCTCCCTTACATTCAATTTTTTAAAAGCATACACATATTACTTGTGTGTTACATATTGCATATGTATATATGTGTATATCTATATATGCATTCTAATTAGTAAAATCATATTTCATATACTTATTTAATTTGTGTGTTAAACACACACTTTTTAAGATTTACGTAAATATGGATTTATTTTGATATATTTTTTTTCACGTGTAAACATTCACTCTATATAAAATTCTTCATAAAAACATACGTTTTTGTTAACAAAAATAAACTTTAAAAAATTATTTCAAATATAATTTTTTTAAAAAGAAAATGACATTATATAATATTGTATTATATTTTCTTATATCCTAAAATAATAATTTTGTAATAAGACCGATCGTTTCTTTTTTCTCTACCCCTGTTTTATTGGAGAAGGCTACACTAATGGTAGTAGTAAAAAAGGAATATTAAATTTAGAAAAGCAATAGTACCGTGATTGACAAGTCGTTAGACTACATTTGCAACATGAATAAAAAAGTTATTATTTAGAAATGGAGAACTATACATGTTTTATAACTCCAATGATATATGTGTTAATAAACATGTGCATTAAAGAAGCACTACTACCATATATAGAATGATGTAGTACTTTATATGTTAACGCCATATAATATGCTTTAAGGAGGAACAAGATATTCATTTATATGAAGGAAGTGTTTATATTAAAATAAAGCTGGCTGCAAAAAAAAAAGAGCACAATGTGCATCTGTTCATTTGGATAGAAAATGCTAATTTTATTTCATTAGAAATGTGTGCATGTATATAAATAAAAGTTAGTGTGGCATCTTTCCATACGAATAAAGGAGAATAGGAATGCTTTGTTTTTGTAATCATATCAGCATGTATAAGTACTGTGGTATTTTCGTTTAAGATACATCTCTATTGTATAATTTTGTTTTGATTTATTATTTTGCACAGCTAAGGGGGTTTGTTTTGCAATTTGCGTAATTGTCGTGCGGTTAAACAATTACGTATGCTTACCTTTTTAATTAATTTAGAATAAATTCAAACATGTAATTTATCATTCCATGACAGAAATGTAAAAATGGGGAACATTTTATTAATGCAGAGTGAATTGTATAGATTCCAATTTTTATTTTCTGTATACTGCATTCAGATGGAAAAACCAGAAGGAATTTCATCCAGGCAGGTTAATAGTAATAGGCATAATGGTTAGTCCACTACGAATAAACACATGTACGTTTAATACATTAGTAAAAATATAACGTTAAAATGTGTTAAGGTGAAATGTAAAAAAAGAATGAAAAAATGTAGGCACAAGGAGAATTAGAAAGCTTAAATGAAGGAGTGGTCACTCTAGTAAGGGGCGTGAATAAATACAAAAGATATACAAACACTGGGACTAGTATATCGTATTGCATGCGTTTAAAAGCGACGTGTTCGAGTTAAAAATTAGGTCTTTTGTGAAGATACATTCAGAACATTTTAAAGAACAAGAAAATAAAAAAGTCACACTTTCCCACTAAATTAACAAAAGGGGTGAAAAAAAATAGAGAGATAACGAGAGGAGAAAAAAGAAAAAAAAGCCAATTTCTAATCAATGAACAGAAAAACTAAGGTATATACTATAGAAATGAAAAAACTAGTTTCAAGCACGGCATACTGGCTAAAAAGGTACTATTATAAGGATCATGTTAAAAAAAGGCGAAACGTTAAGCAGTTATTATATTGGGTAAAAATTCTTAAAATGAAAAAAAAGGAGTGCACATTCTACATATGACAAAAGATGTATAGAAAAGAAAGAGTAAAAAGGGAATTATGCATATTTCAAATAAGAAAGGTAGCGACATGTATGAAGTCATATAAGACAAATTAAGGCCATAAAATGTACATATCAGTGCCTGTCGTGGCTGTGTGTGTATTGTGAATCGAGCAAAAGTACAAAAAAAAGGAAATCCACACATCCAAATTGGTAGATATAAAACTATAAATACACGTACTCAAGCACACATATATGAGTATGTTTATATATATGTATCCTTCTCAACGAAACGCGTAAGTATAACAAGAAAAATCATTTATCACAAATTAAAAATGTATACATTACCATGGTACGTTATTACTTGTTAATGACACTTCAGTAAGATTATCACAAAGGGAATATAGCACATTTAGGAATAAAAGCAAATTCAAAATGTAAAAGAAAAATTACATAAAATACTTACTGTATAATGGGAGGGGTAGATCAATACATGTTTTATCCTCTATGAAAAATGAATACAAGAGCGAATTTATGTGTATAAAAGAATAATTCACAAAAATATAATACAATTTGAACATTAAAAAACTTAAGAGAGAAAATGTAAATTGCTAATTAGTTACCAAAATATGCATTTGAATGCAGAAATTACTAAATTTAGAAAAATGTATCACATTCGATATAAAGAATATCTCAAAATAGAGTTTACAACTACATTTTTCGTAATGAAAAAAAATGGATATCTAAAAAGCATTTTTTTATAGTTTTTTTTTTTTTTCCGCCTGTTTCGCTTAAACTGTAAAATGATATTTAAAAATTTAGTTAAACGTTTTTTTTAAAATAATATATTTTGCGAAAATGTAGAATTATTAACATTGTTATATTTTTACATTTTAACAATTTGTTTCTATAACATTTTCATTTAATAATATTGAAGGAGTGAAGAGTAACAGGATATGGAATTAAAAACTTAAGGAAAAAAAATTTTTTTATTAGAAAATAATTATCTCCATTAAAACATAAACTTGTTAATTTATAATTATTAAACGTTTAACTCTCATGATATATCGGTCTTTAAATTTTCCTGAAACACCCCTCCGTGAAAAGATAAATTCCGTTTTTCGTTGTAAAACGAGATTTTGGAAAAAAAAAAAAAAAATTAATAAATTCAAAAAATTTCTACATTTTTAAGCAGATTTTTATGTTTCAACAATATAAAAGTAAATTTTTTCTTGTATAATTGTTAGTATATATATTAAAAATATTTGCTAACATAATAACTGGATTTTTAATTCTTTTTTTTTTTTAGTTAATTTTTGTCCTCTTTTTAGTTTTCTTAATTTGTTCATTTACTTTTTTAAAGAGGTATTTTAGATATTTTTTTAATTAAGTAATTTTTATCGAAGTTTTTATTTTGTTAATTAGTTATATATTACATGTATATGTATATATAAATGTATATATTTATTTGTTACTTGTTGCTATACATATTTAAGTACATATTACTATATTTCTCATAATACCGTATATATATTACCTGAACTACGTACAATAATATTATACGTATATAATATTATATATACATGCGTGTATAATATTTTATTTTGTTTTTTTTTTTTTACCGAGATTTGCCGAAGTTAACAAATATTTTGCTTTTGGAAAAAAAGAAATAAAATGCATTATTTTTTTTTTATTTTACAATTTTGTTTAAAACATATCTTAGAACATTTTAAGAAAAATATTTAGAATTATAATATATAATTATAATTATAATTATAAATTTATTTTGAAAAAATGAAGTCTTATTTTTATTAAATTTTACATGAGAATAATAGAAAAAACATTTTTTTTTAGTAAAATTAGTGATGTTATTTATATTTTGTTAGTATATTAAAACATTTCAGTCCACATTTTATTTTACTATTTAAAAGTTCAACATTTCCTTTATCAATGCTTGCATAAAAATACTAAATGATTGATTACATATATAAATTTCTATACTGAAAAGTTTGCAAACATAGAAAAGAAGCCAACACGATTGAGCTCAGTTTTATTTATTTTATTATTTATGATCTTCATTTTCTCAATGAATAATAATTCATAAAAATGATGCATATGTTATAAAATACGATATATGTATGCAGTACGATTAAAAAAATTTTTGAAAATTTTATTTTTTTCGGTAAATTGCATTGCAACTATTGCATATATACCTATATATATATTATGTAATTTTAAACCATATCGTTTTTTATATTAAAATAAATAACTTTTTAAGTGCCCGTGGACCCATAGAATTATTTTCACTAAAAATAAATCGAAATACATCCTAAACAATTGTTCTTCTGATATTAAATATTTGTTGAATATACCTTTAAATTAATTATACTTAAATTATTTTATGTTCGTTATATATATACATTTTTGCATATAAAATTTGCGTATATTTGAAAGCATTTTTTATAGTCTGCATTTTGATATAAATGTATATTAAAGTAATGAATAGTTTAACTAATTTAGAAATGATGTCGGTTTAAGGACAAACTGAAAATGATTAAAAAAAAAGTCATGTTAACTGTTACTACAATCTATGAATAGTATAAGAATACATCTAAGAGTTTAATTGCTGCAAATATGAATATCGCAAAAGAAGGAAACTCAAAAGGACGAATTCAGATTGTCTTAATCAGAAAAATTCTAATTTTTATCCTTTTCTTTTGGAAATATCAACATTGCAATAATGTAATAACATAATAATATTATAATATTATAATATTATAATAAGTTAATAATAAAAAGATATAAATATATTTTTTGCATCTTTCTATTTTCCCCTTTTTTTGTTACTTTATATTATCCCTTTTTAGAATAAAACTATTATGAAAATAGTTATATATTATTAAATTACAACAAAAAATACCTTTTCTTTTTATAGACCTCATGTATTAAATCTTTGAGTAAAGAAAACACTCTAGATGATAAATTGGTTTTAAAAAATAGAAGAATATTAGAGTCATATAAAGATAATAATGATTTAGAAAGTGTTGGAATAAATGATTTTTCACAAGATACTAATGTGAACTGTGAGTTAGGAGGAATTACTGAATCGAGGGAAAAATTCTACTGTGCTGAAAACACGGAAGCAGAAAATAAATTGGATATTAATGGAAGTAGTGAAGTAGAAAATAAATCGAATGTTGATGAAACGAGTCAGGATGACATTAAATTGTATTATAATGAAGATTGTGAATTAGAAAATATATTAGATATTAACGAATATATTGAAGTAGATAAAAAATCAGACAACAATGAAAATAGTGAAGCACAGAAAGAATTGGGTTATGATGAAAATAACATTTTGGAAAATATTTTGGACTTCCATAAATATAGCGAAGAAGAAAATAAATTAGAAAATAAGGAAAATGAAGAATCGGGAAATGATTCACATTATAGTGAAGATGATGGGTTTGAAACTATATTAGATGTAGGTGAAAACCATGAAGCTGAAAATCAAACAGAAGATAGTGAAAATTGCAAATTAAATTTTGCAGGGGAAAATAAAAAACTGGAAAATTTTGATATGAATTACGACGCACAATTTATGGGACCTCATAAAGGTATTCCACATTATGGTAATAGTTACGATTCACAGTTTTCAGGAGGTAGAAGAACGACAACAGATTATAGGGGAATTTACGAATTACCAATTGATGGAGTAATGAAAATATTATCAGAATGTAAAGATATAAGTGAATCACAAATTATGAGTGTAAAGAAAATTTTGTCGGATTGTAAAAACATAAGTGAATCTCAAATTATGGGAGTAAAGAAAATTTTGTCAGGTTGTAAAGGAATAAGCGAATCACAATTTTTAGGAGTAAAAAATTTATTATCAGAATTTAAAGACATAGGTGGATCTCCATTGGTAGGAGTAAAAAATTTATTTTCAGACATTACAGATATAGGTGCATCACCATTAGGAGGGGTAAAAAAAATTTTAACAGAATTTAAAGATATTGGGGAATCACAATTAGTAGGAGTAAAAAGATTTTTAACTGATCGTAAAGGTAATTACGATACTCAATTTGTTGGTGGAAGGCCATATCCACCCACTTATATTCAGCATTACGAGTCTCCACATTCCAGAGGACGGAGATATCCACCTCCGCATAATCACCATAACGTACCCCCATATGCAGGGGAACAACGCATGTATCCATCACCGTATAATCAGTATAATGCCCAACCGTTCGTCGGAGGGCGCAGAAGTTCACCATATAATGGTCAGAATAATGTACAACATTTCGTGGGAGAAGAGGGTAGACGTCCACCATATAATAATCCGAATAATACACAACAGTTTATCGGAGTGCGCCGAAACCCACCCTCTTATGATGAGATTTACGGGAATTCATTTTCGGTAGAGCGAAGAAGTCCATCGCCAAATAACGGAAATGACCAAAATGCATATTCGGAAGTGCGAAGAAGTCCATCGCCAAATAACGGAAATGACCAAAATGCATTTTCGGGAGAGCGAAGAAGTCCATCGCCCAATAACGAAAATGACCAAAATGCATATTCGGAAGTGCGAAGAAGTCCATCGCCCAATAACGAAAATGACCAAAATGCATTTTCGGGAGAGCGAAGAAGTTCATTGCCCAATAACGAAAATGACCAAAATGCATTTTCGGGAGAGCGAAGAAGTCCATCGCCAAGTAATCAGAATAACGAATCACAAATTGTAGAAGGTCGGGAAAAGTCCACTCATAATGATGAAATTAATGATTCACAATTTAAAGGAGAACAGGATAGTAACTCGCCTTTCAATAATCAAAATCGTGAAACTCCTTTTGTAGGAAGTAGGAAAAATCCGTTACAAAATAATCAGCATGAAGGTCAGTATGCCGGATGGCAGAGGAACTCAGCACAACGCAATGACGGTTACGATTTACAAAATGAAAGAGGAAGAAAAAATGTACATGATTATAAAGGGATTTACGAATTACCCTTAGATGGAGTAAAGAAAATTTTATTAGGTTGTAAAGACATGGGCGAATCACAAATTATGGGTGTAAAAAAAATTTTATCAGAGTGTAAAGATATGGGTGAATCACAAATTATGGGGGTAAAGAAAATTTTGTCAGATTGTAAAGGAATGGGTGAATCTCAAATTTTGGGAATAAAGAAAATTTTATCTGACTGTAAAGGAATCGTTGATGAATCGCAAATTATGGGAATAAAGAAAATTTTAACAGACATTAAAGATATAGGTGAATCCCAAATTGTGGAAGTAACGAAATTTTTAACAGGTTATAGGGATAATTACAGTTCCCAATATGTAGATGGAAGGGTATATGCACATCCTTATGAGAGTTACGAAGCACCGTATGCTTCACCGGGTTATCCAGTATATTATTATGATGAATATGAATATGAATCACAGTACGCACAAGGAGGAGGATACCCATTACATTATTATGAGAGTTACGAATCATCGTACGGAGACGAAGAGAATTATCCATCAAATTATAATGAGAATGGTGATCCCCAATTTGTCAATGGAAGAGAATATTCACAACACTATTATGAAAGTTATGAAGCCCCATATGCTGCAACGGGGTATCCACCATATTATAATGATGCATATAAATCACAGTATATACAAGGAAAAGGGTATCCATTTTATTATTATGAAAGTTACGAAGCGCCATATGTAGAGGAAGGTTATTATTCATCAAATTATAATTATGGACAAGAACCACGTCCAATTGAGCCAAAAGATAAGCCTTCAGAAAATAAAACAGAAAATCAAGAAAATGGCAGCTCGCAATTAGATGGAGAAAAAATAAAGTTAAAGGACTATAAAGAAAATTCATCATTAAAAGCTGACATAGAAGAAAATAAGGATGTAACAGGCAATAAAACAAACTCCGCATCACAGAATAATGGAGTAGAAAATAAAATATCAGATGGTAAAAAACCAAATAAAATTGAATCAAAAATCGTTGGTGGAGAAAATAAAATATCATCCAGTAAAGGAAATCTGGAAACAACAAATGTAGGATCAGGAAAAAAATCAGAGAAGGCTGCATCTTTCGTTTTAGAAAATAGAGGTGAAACGAAAAAGGTAACTGATAATAGTAAGAGTTACAAATTAAAAAATGAAGAAGTAAAAAATGATACACAAGGTGAAAAAGTGACAGACGAAAAGAAAACGGATAAATCAGAAAATAAAACAATGGGCAGTACGACAAGTAAGGAAAGCTTTACAGATATTGGAGGTACGCGACGTAGGAGAAATGCGCCATCACCACCTACTGTGGGACTAAAAGGAGTAACACCAGAAAATAAAACGATGCACGAAACTAAAAGTGAAAAAACTGAAAGTAAAGCATCGGAAAGTAAGGAAAGCGCACCATCGCCAACAAATGTAGGACTAAAAAGAATAACGTCAGAAAATAAAATGGCGTTAGAAACTAAAACGGACAAAGCAGAAAATAAAACAACGGGAAGTACGACAAGTAAGGAAAGCTTTTCAGTTATTGGAGGTACACGATATAGGAGAAATGCTACATCACCACCTACCGTGGGACTAAAAGGAGTAACACCAGAAAATAAAATAATGAATGAAACTAAAGTTGACCAAACAGAAAACAAGGCGTCGGAAAATTTGTACAAAGCATCATCGTCAACAAATGTAGGGCTAAGAAGAATAACGTCAGAAAATAAAATGGCGTTAGAAACTAAAACGGACAAAGCAGAAAATAAAACAACGGGAAGTACGACAAGTAAGGAAAGCTTTTCAGTTATTGGAGGTACACGATATAGGAGAAATGCTACATCACCACCTACCGTGGGACTAAAAGGAGTAACACCAGAAAATAAAATAATGAATGAAACTAAAGTTGACCAAACAGAAAACAAGGCGTCGGAAAATTTGTACAAACCATGCAAAAAAAAAAAAAAAAAAAAAAAAAAAAAAGAAAGATTTCTTACCTTATTAAGAATAAAGAAAAATAACTTACCATGTTCATGTTTAATGTATTTCATAATTACTCACTTAAATTCTTATTTTACTATAATAGAGATATTTGCATAGTTAAAATTATTTGTTCTTAATGCACCTCTTGTAATTATTCCCTAATAAAAATTGTATCGAAATGTATTCCCATCATTTGGAAAAATATGCTACATATGGTGCGAAAAAAAAAAAAAAAAAAAAATATAAATGCATTTTACAAACAACTTATCTTTATTCTTCCTTTCGTCAATTATTACAACTTTATAGAGAAACTAACTAGAGTGCCCCCCTAAAAATAACAATTTTTTTTTTTTTTTTTAACCAAATTAGGTACTATACAGCTTTATAG
>FLRD01000060.1:18519-31503 GCA_900088485.1 Plasmodium ovale wallikeri | reverse complement strand
TGAAGTGCCTTGTAAATGCGGCTCTTTGCACATGCTTGGTATTTTTAGACATAAAACAGTTTTCCTTTCTTTTTTTTTTTTTTTCTCAGCCAAAATGGCATTAATACAAATTTAAGTTATTGCGGTGATTTTTTATTTTTCTTTCATTTCTATGTATGAATTTAAAAAAAACAAAAAATTGTTCACTTTTATTTATCCCACTGTTGTCATTGCAAAGTGTTGCGAACTTTCAAACGGCTCAGAACCGTGTGCATGAGCTATCCTTTTTCACACGAACAGGGGAAAAAAGAAAGGACACGAAAGAAAGGAAAAGAAAAGGGAAAAGGAAAAATCGGAAACAGAAAAAAAACAAGAAAGGTAAAAGCGTTTCATAAACATTATCTAACCTCGGGGCTTGCAGAAAAAAAAACGTTATAACAAAATATGTGGATGCAACTACATACCCTACAAATTACTCTTTTCATTTTGAAAAAAAAAAAAAAGAAAAAGGCATTTAAGTGAACTAGAATAATAATGGCAATAATAAAAAATGTAACCTTCCAATGTGCATAAATGATAACTTTCACGATTATATAACCGAGGATAAAATAAAAAGAAATAACAAAATGACATTGACAAAGCAGAAAATTTAAAATGAGCTCCTTATTTTTGCACTTCTTCGTTTTATCACTTTTGATGCACCCTCTTTCCCCCTTGGATCGCAAAATGGAAGATAACATCTTTGGAAACTTTTGCATGCACGTGTATGCAAAAAAAAATATGCGTCAAAGGGTTGTGTGTTTCTTACAAAAAATGAGTGAACGAACTTATGCTTCTTTTGTTATTTTAACCCTTTCAACATCCTGCATCAATTCCATTACGCTCTTCCTTACAACTACGAATTCACATACGGATACATCCATGTGAGTATTTACCTCAATAGGTATGTATTGGCTCAGGTATGTGCACGTATTCCTTTCCGATGCCATTAAACTCATACTTACGGATGGGGAAATAATAAAAAAATTGTGTTCATTATCATATCTCTTATACTTCCCTATTTTAGCTGCAGATATGTTCTACTGGGGCAAAGAAACAAAAAGGAGGGTCTGTAAAAGTTAGTTCGCCCATAAAACCATATGCCCACGAGTTGGCATAAGCATAAGCAAATACCCTTACCCGTCCAAGAGCATGTGCTTCCTTATGCACACATTAACATATCTTTCAATGTGAGTCTATCAGATTCTGTACTTTTCTTTGTCGGCATTGGTTCATTCATTTATGCTTATAACAATACGTGGTTTCAATTATGCGGAACTACTGACACATAATCGCTCCGAAAGACTTCCCTGTCAAATGTCCACTTTTAAATATAAATGTTTTGACGTCCATATGTTCACATGCAGCAAGCATGTGCACAAACCGCTTCACCACAGAAGTTCTTTTTCGTTTCTCTTCTCGTTCTTCAATTTTTACTAACATGTAAAATGGTTGTGCAAAGCAAAGAAGGGGAAAGTTTGTGCTATTTCAAGAAACCTCCAAAAAATGAGAAATGGGCGAAAAATCACCCTCGATTTGTGCATTTTCAAGGGTATGTAGGAGCCATAACAGTTTATGTACCTTTCATTTTTTTTTTTTTTTTTTTTTTCTTTATAGTTATTACGACTGATTAGAAAATGTACTAAATCCCGATATTATTGTCATATTTTATTTTTTTTTATTTTTTTTACAGTCAAATGCAGTTATTTCATTTTATAAAATTTTCCGCGTTTAAATTGAACAGAATGTTTCTGGAAGCTTCCATTGGATCTTACAAGCTCGGGGTGTACACGATCTCCTCTTACCTGCAAGTATGCTCTTGTAAATGCAATCTGAAATACAGTACGTATGCACCCATATATGCTCATTCGCGTTTTCCTTCGACTCCCTTTTGCGGATGTTAACCCTGCATATACCTATCAAGAAATGAATTGATCTTGAATGGGCGCGTCAATTCCCCTAACATTGCAAATTGTGTATATTCACTTATTTCCCACATTTAGCAAAAAAAAAAAAAAAAAAAAAAAAAAACGATAATACCTTTTCAATCTTTTCCACAATACGCTTTTTCGTGTATTAAGTGATTATTCTCTTTTATGTGCACTTGTTCATTCTCCTTTTTAAAGTGTGAAGAAAAAAATGTTTTCCTTGAGAAAAGTTCGGCACTCGACAATAAAATTTTCACATTTTACAAAGGTTTTCCCATAGAACCAAAATATGCTGACCTTCATCTGTACAAGCATTATATGTACATGCATGTCCACATGCCTGCATATGCGGAATCTTCACTGGGGAAAATGATTAACATGGCACAATGAAAAAGGAATCATGAAAAAATCTAGCTTCTTAAAAAAAAAATAGTCATCCTTTGGATGTTCATGTAAAATGTAGTTTTTCCTTTTTCAGTCACGAATAAATATCATTCATTCCTAACTATGTATTTGTCACGTTGACTATTCATACTAATTTTTTTTTTTTTTTTTTTTTTTTTATAGCTAAAACATTGTTATTTTCTATTTTTCCATTACATTTTCAACTTCCTACACACATTAGTGTGCAATAAACCCCAAGAAATAACATTAACAATGTTCATTAAAAAAAATGTTAATAAAATTGCATGCTATATGTATAAAGTCCTTCAAAGAGGTTTATAATCTTTCAAATGTTCTTCCTTCTTACATTTATAATTCCAAATTCACTTAATGTCATTGAAACATTCGCAAAATAAGCGATTCTCGATTTCCATTTTTTCTCTACAAGTACAGCTCACTATTTAGATGAATAATTTCGGAAGTGATTAAAAAGAAAAAGGATACGCGCAATGGGAAGGAACGTACTTTTTAGAGTGCGCAAAACACCGCATTGCGCCTACTACTGAAGTTTTTCACGTTATGTCATACACCCATGCGAAAGCAGTAAAGCGGCAAAGTGGCTAAGCAGCAAAGCGGCAAAGCGATACGCAGCTTTCCTTTTAGTGGAAGCGATCTCACTATTTTTAATTTCCTCCTTATAATAATAAACGCAAAATAAAGCCCGTATTTACAAAATTTGGATACGCAAAAAGAAAAAAAAACTTTTACACATTTCAAGTTAAATTCTGAATTGTTCATAATTTTTTTTTTTTTTTTTTTTCTTTCACTGAAATGCGAGTATAAGATCCATATGAGCATGTATCATTACACATACTTATGCACCATCACGTGTAAAAGTAAAACGATTTGTTAACAACGCGAGTTTTGCTAATGTTCGCCCAGTGCGGGATTGTCAACGTTTGTAATTTTTTTTTCAAAATTGATCATTTATATTATGTACATTTATTCATATACATGTATGCGCCCAGTTATTCGCGTTATTGTCTAAGTGTGCATGCATATGTTCTTTAAATTAATTACTTAACCACATAACTAAGTGTTTATATGGGAATTTTTTTTTTTTTTTTTTTTTCTTATATATACGCATGTGCCTATTCACATATATAGCAATGTAGATATGCATATTTGCCCCCATACTCATGATTATTTATTCCTCTATACACACGAGAATACGCGATTGAAGCGCACTCCCACACATTCGTCACAACCTACAGGTTTACAAAAAAAAAAAAAAAAAAAAAAAAAAAAACATTGATGAGTGTTTAAATTCGAGAAGATTCAACTGTGCGAAGGGCATTCTTCCATATAAAAAGGCAACATGTCGACAGATACATAATTGGTACGCAAATTCGAAAGAATTTAACTGTGCTAAGAGAAAGCATGCGCATGAAGCAGCATTCCGTCGATGTTTCACTCAAATAGATAAATATTAAGTTCCTCTCATAAGCGAGCTTCATGTACAAATGGAGTTATTTTGTGCCAAAATGTGAACATGCATAGTGTATATGCTTGCCCGTTGCATGTGTATGACTTCGCCAAAAAAATTCCCCACTCATGTTTGCAACAATTACATCTTTTTTTATGCATAAAGAGAGACCACTAACAGGGAAAAGAAAATGTTTCACAATATTTACATCTATCTTTCCTTTTCTTTCCCTTTCTGTGCTTTTTCTTTTTGGTATATTCTCCTATGTAACAAGAGCATCCTGCTTTCTAAGAGTGACCTTTGTCCCATTTTGAAAAACGTTAGTGTGCATATAGCATTTTACAAAGTAACGAGCAATTGTGTGGTTTACCCCATATTCTCATTTTTCGTCGTAGAAATTACTTTCCTCTTTACGAATAATTAAAAATTTGCAGCATTTGTACAAGGTATATTTTTACGTAAAAAAAAAAAATTTACAGGTTATCACACCACGCAATGAGAAAAAGTATGTATTTGCTATCCCCTTTTTTTCCTTTTTTTTTTTTTTTTTTTTTTCACACCTTTGTTTTAGTGTTATACCCTCTTTATTAATTTATGCTAAAAAATATTGCATCACTGAATGAGCACATGTGCAAGGTAACATGTATACCACAGTGTTAGTACCACATTGTCACAATTTGCCATATACGCGGAATTTTTTTTATTTTTTCCCCCTCTCTCCTTGGTATTACCTAATAATATACATGACAATTAGCAACAGTAAACTAGTGCATGCACTTTGCCAATATTACTGACATAGGATTAGTGTACCCCTTTGCAGACCACAAAGAATTCGCTGTTTCATAAGTCTTCTCATTAGTTTTCTTTCAAAAAAGAAAAACTTTTACTTTACCCTTAGGTCTTTTATATCCTTTCCCCTCTCTTCTACTGCTAAAAATGAGTATTTTTTTTAAAACCCTGTCTTCAGATCTTACCCATTTTTTCCCCTGTGCAAAAATGACCATAAAAGATTAGAAAAAATTAATCTTCTTAAAAGTTCTTAAGCATGCAAACGGGGGTATAATTTACCTTTTTTTTTTTTTTTTTTTTTTTTTAAAATATGTACATGCACATATATTCATGCATATACATATGCGTATACATGGGCACCGTTTTAGAGTGCCCCGTTCGTTACATTGCCATAGAGAAACTAAGTTTTACAGTGAAAAATATTTCCATTTGTCATGCTTCTACATGCATTCACTTTAAAAAGAATTTTTTTTTTTTTTTTTAATATTTTTCAAAGCTAGTTTAGCAAAGGCTGTTTTCTTTCTAACGTTTTAAGCGTAAGTACACGCATGCGCATGCCCATCCCATTATGCATTTTGCACGCGTATGCACGCATTTTGCTAACGCATATACGTTGACAAAATCCGCGCAAGCGTTCACTCCTTTTGGTGTTTTTCCTTAAAACGAAAAAGGTATAAAACGTTTAAAATTTTTTTACCCACAATGAGGAACAAAAAGATACTACCCTGCCACAATTTACTTGCATCTCCAGTGCAAAAACTTCCCCTGCTATATGTCTTAATCTTCGTAACTTTCTAAAAAAAACTTCACGCAGTTCCATACATCTCGCACAGAAGCTTATCTGTTCAACAGAAAAAAAAAAAAAAAAAAAAAAGGCAAAAGTTAAGAGAGAAATTGTAAAAAAAATATGGGGGCACACGAATAATGGGGAAATAAATTTGCAGTAGTGAGGTCTTCCCCATTATTTTTGTTTATATTCCCCTTTTTTTTTTTTTTTTTTTTTCCTTTTTTACGCATTTGAATTGGTGTACAACAAAGCATGCACATTTTAGAGCAATACAAATTTATTTATGCACAACTGCCGGTTTCCAGTGAACAGGGAGACCTTAATTGAGAACAGAAGAAATACCTTTGTGTTTGCACAAGCTTTAACACCTATTCGCCTAAATTGTTTTTTTTTTTTTTTTCCTATTTTTCATCCGTTCGCTGTGTAGTTCTTAAAATGTTTGTGCATGCAAGCAAAATAACATTTGCATTTAGAAGACCATGTTTCTGCTCATGTATATAAGACATTTTTCTATGAAGCGGTGCTAGGCTTAATTTTATCTCCATCCGTTTATGTCACCCTTGAGCCCTAAAAAAGGTCCAGGTGCTTTTTTATCCCATACATTTGCACGGCACATTTTGCACTTGGCAATTTCCCTCAACTTTGCGTTTTCTCTACTTGTAAATTTCTCTCGCCCTGCTATTTTTCTCCCTTTTCACCATACATGATGCCACTCCATTTGCTCTCTTTTTAAGCTTCACACAAGGCACGACAACCTGCGAAGTGCACACTGCACTCCCGCGCCGCCAGGCCGGGGTTTGAGAGCACGCACAGGTTGACTTGTCACCCACTTTCCTACTTTTATACGTATACATATACATACATATACATACATATACATACACATACATGTATATATATATACATATATATGTATATATATATTTTTTTTTTTTATGTGCATGTTCTCCTTTTTTTCCCTTTAGCCTTTGCAGAGCATGCATGCAGGTTGAGAAATTTCTAAAAAGAGGTTGCATAAAACGTTAACGCACGGCTAGCAGTTATGCACCGCTTACCTGGATATAGCTACACAACTCGGGCTCGTTTAAAATTTCAACATAATGTAAGAAAATACGGAAAAAACAATTTAAGGAGTGAAAATTTGTGAGAACAGTTTGTGTGAATGTTTAAAAAAAAAAAAATAACCTTGGCATCCGCAAAAAAAAAAAAAAAAAAAAAAAAAGGGCGTGTGCGGTAAAAACGGGAAAGATAACTTTTTGCGCCCCTCCCCCCCTTTCGCGAAATTCGCTAATGCGTATGAAAGTTTATGGGTATGCATAAAGAATTGTAGGAAATGAAATAATGCAAGATTTATGCACGCATGTAAAAGCTCCCGCAGACTATTGCAAAGGGATGTGCAATACGTGTGCATGCAAATGGAAAAAATAAAAAGATTGGGAGAAATGCAAAAAGGATACCCTTGCATGCATGTGTGAAAAAATATAAAGTGTGAAAAAGGAGCGAAAAGGGAGCGAAAAGGGAGCGAAAAGGGAGCGAAAAGGGAGCGAAAAAGGAGCGAAAAGGGAGCGAAAAGGGAGCGAAAAAGGAGCGAAAAAGGAGCGAAAAGGGAGCAAAATTGGCTACTCACACACGAATGTGCTCAAAACTTTTTAGCGTCACCGACACTGCATGCGTCCTTGATGTAGTTGTGCACTGGATAGTACAAAGGGGGGAAAGCGTTCTTCAGCATATTAGACATTTCTATCATTTTGCTTTTCTTTTTAAAATTAATTTTGTACAAAATATCATCTAAAAGCACAAGGTCAATTTTCTTTTTTAATCTCTTATTTTCCAAGTTCAGTTTGTGTAAATGTTTTTCTACAATTTCTGAAATATTTTTCCCTTCTCCCTTGGTTGCAATTTTCCATAGAGTTCTAGCCTCTCCCCTGAGGAATAAACTCCGTAAAATAAAAGTGATGTAACAGAATTTGTCCAATCGTAGATATGGACAAACTTTATTGTTCTGTATGGGTAAATTATTTAAAAAGGAAAGTACAACTACAGGTTTAGCAAAAGAAAATTCAACTTCATTTTTTGTCATCTTATCTTTACAATAGTTAACTAAATGTCTTTCTCTATAACAAGTAGTAATAGCATCTACATCATTAGTAACAAGCAAAATGTTATCAACATTTTTATTTTTAAACAATTCTCTAACATCCATAAGAATATTATTTACACATTTTTCTGTGTGTGTATGATTATGTAAAGACATCATTTTGTGTATTCTAAGTACAATTTCTATGTTTCTTTTTTCAAAATATTTTCTCGTATTAACAAAATCATCATATATGTATTTATAATATACATTGTAAAAATTACAGTCTTCAAAATTTTCTACATCATGTGATGTACCAACATGTACATAAATAATAAGACATTTTTCTCTAAATATTTCAAACAGTTTGTCTAAAATTATTATAAAATCACCAAAACTTAAAAAACGATTTTCATTATACTCAATATATTTTCTAACATAATCAAAATCAATTATTAAACCAAAACATAATGGATTACCCATAATCAGTTTTGAAGGAACAAGTTTTTGAAAATTTTTTACCTGAACATGTTCATTAAAAATATATTTAATTGGATAATTTTTTTCTAAAAAATACATAATATTCTGACTTAGTAATTCTTCATTTATATAATATTTTTTTTTTTCAATATCATTATTATTTTTTATTAAAACAAATGACAAAATTCCATTCTCTAAAATTCCTACTTGATATAAATCTGTTTTAAAATTGTTACATAGTCCTTTATTATATCTATTATGAAATCTATTCTGGTTAAAATTGTTCAAAAAATTTTTTACTGTAGACTTATTTTCACAATTTAAATGCTTCATAAATGTATTAACATATAGAAGAAGATTATACTGCTTAGTATGAACACCAGATCTTGTTATATTATTACTTGTCTCTTTCACGCATACATACTTGGACAATTCTACTTCTCTCTTCCCATTTCTATCTTTCCAAATTGAGATTTTCCCTCCATTGGGAAACTTCCTCTCGCATTTCTTCTTCAGGCTCTTCACACGATCGCTTACCTCATCGTTATCTTCCGCTTTTTCCGCTTTTTCCGCTTTTTCCGCTTTTTCCGCTTTTTCCGCTTTTTCCGCTTTTTCCGCTTCTTCTGCTTCTTCCGCTTCTTCCGCATCTTCCGCTTCTTCCGCATCTTCCGCATCTTCCACGACACTTCCTTCGTTTCCCCCTTTCGGGCACTCTCGTCTATCTCTATGATGATGTTCTTCATCGATCTCTCTCTTAATTGCCACTTTCTTAAATGGGTTTATGTTCATCTCGTTGTTATATGTATTCGCTAGGTTTATTTTTCTCTTAAAGCCATATGTCAAATCCTCTTCAATAAGGTCAAAAAAAAACGTCACTTCACTTTTTTCCAGATGTAGGTACCACGGTTTCTTCACGTTCTCCCTCTTCGTCACTATCATCTTTCCCTTACCCTCGTCTACGGGTTGGCTTTGTCTGCCTTCCCCTGGGTTTCTCTGGTTCCCCATCGCCTACGCTCTTTCGTCTACCGCCGCTTAACAGTACTAAACGCCGCTCAACAGTGGCAAACGCCGCTCAACAGTGGTAAACGCCGCTCAACAGTGGTAAACGCCGCTCAACAGTGGTAAACGCCGCTCAACAATGGTAAACGCCGCTCAACAGTGGCAAAATCCGATGTGTCTTTTTCACCAGAAAGGTAGGGTCGCAAAAAGGGGAGCCACCTTTCTCTCTAGGCCTTCACCCCAATAACACGCGGGCTCACCTTCACAAATGCGCAAGCGTAAGAGCACACGTATACACATGCGAGCATACGCGCTTATGTACGCATTTACATATATGCCCTTGCATATGCCCTTGAATGTGCCCTTGCATGAGCGCTTACATACGTACATGCATAGCATGCAATGCATGCATGACATGCACAACATGCATAACATGCATAACACGCATAACACGCATAAGCATATCCGTGATCACGTTGCTGCGCGATGGCTTGTACCTAATGATTATATTTCTTTTTTTTTCTCAGTAAACCAAATGTAACTTAGTCCTCTCTTCGATAGGTGTATATGCCATGTGCTTATATTTATGCGCGCATAGTATTAACACTCTGCGATAGGAAGCGTTTAAGCACACGAAATAATATACACACGTTTGTGAGAACCGATAAGAGATAGTGAAAAAAAAGAAAAAAAAAAAGAGGCTGTGTTTTCAACTGTCGTACTTTCTTATTCCTGTATACATCCACAAAATATATACATAAAATAGGTGCTTGTATACATGTACTTATGCACTATGTATTTGCATAAAACGGTTTAAGAGGTCGAGAGAGTTAGAATTCAAAAAGGAAAAAAAAAAAAAAAGAATTTTTTTTTTTTTTTTTACATCACCTTTTTACAGAAAATTTAATTATGCTTACAAATGGATACACCATTTTTTTTTTTTTTTTCTAAAATATAGTAGATATAAAATATTAATAATAAAATCATTTTATTTAACACATTTTTTAATATAATTTTTTGGGGGAGGGAAAAAAAAAAAAAAAAAAAATTGCAATAAAAAAAATAAAAAAAAAAAAATAGGAGAATTCTCTACTCTTTCATAACTTTTTTTTTTTTTTTTTTTTTTAACGCATGCACAAAATGAAAAATAATATATGCTTTTTCATAATGCACTAACGCAAGCTCTGTTCAATGTATGCAGTGTTTTTCCCTTTCTAGTGCTTTTCTTTTTATATCCTCCAATCCGCAAGTGCGCATGAGAGTAGGAAGAACCGGCTAGTTTGGAGTTTTTACGTGTGTACTTCAGTAGGTACGCATACATATACATATATATTTATATATATATATATGTATGTATACATACATACGTATAAATGTTTACCCTTTGGTGGAAATGTAATTATATTCTCACTCACCAAGACTCCCTAACAGCCCCATGCACGTACGCGCGTTTGCGGTGTTCCCCTTTTTACACAATATTGTTCTCCTACTTTAGGCGTTTCACTCATGATCTGTAAATTCAAACTAAACACTCGGTACATTTTTTTTCGCCCGTCTCCAAGGGGTAATGAATACAAGCCAATTAGTGCACACCATTTAGCGCATATCGTTTGGCACATACCATTTTGCCCCGTCTTACCAGGTCACCAACGAGCTTATACGTTCACCTTCTTACTTTTATGTACACATCTGTGCGCATCCCTTTATACTATTGCTTACACCATTTTTTTTTTTTACTAAAGTAGGAACACGCATCTCAAATATTCTAGCCAAATCTCAAGTCCCTATTATTTATTTTAAGCCCTTCGCTGAGGTCCAGCTGTGCGGCTTTTTGTTTCATGCAACCTAAGGAGCTACCAGACCTATCTTAGAAAAGCACTTTCTGTCACTTTGTACGTAAAACTGTGAACTACAGATGAAATGAACGAGAAGGGACAGGTGGAGGTAGCAAGTGCAGGTAGCAAGTGCAGGTGTGAAATAGAAACGCAGAAAAGACTATTATACATCCTTTTAGTGCAGTCCGGAATTACCATCTTCGTTTGTGTAGGCAAAAATGCAAACAAAATGCACTCTTCCTCCTTAACTTTTGTTACATTCAAAAAATTATGCATGCAGACCCCGTAAGTGTACGGGTGGGTATTCAGACATGCACGCTCTTGCCTGGTGGTTGAACTATTTCGGTTAAGAGGATGCCGTGCGCCAAACATAGCAGACTACAAAAGTGATGCCTACATAAATGCGTGCATGCATGTATATTTTTGCATATGCACATGCATGGCGAACAACTTCCTTTTCATCTGGCATTATGTTAAACGCCCCTCCTAAGGAAAACCCCAGTTGCCATTATATTTCATTTTATTTTTTTTAATGTGTGTTAATACTATCGCTCTTTTTCCTTCTTTGTTCATCTCCTACCCGAGTAAATACCTCGAACTTTTAAGCGTCGCATTAGCAAAAATTATTTATGCAAAACCGGGACTCTTTTTCTAGTAACTTCAAAATACATTTCCCCCCTTTTGCGCATTTACCATTTAAAAGCCATGGTTAAATTGGAAGTTATCATTATCCTTACTTATATAGCTACGTTAAAATTATTTCTCATGTTCATATACATAAAATATATGTACATGCATATATACTTTTTTTTTTTTTTTTTTTTTTTTGCGAATATCGCTTTTGCCTCTTGTTTAAGAGAGCGAGTTTTTTTTTACCCTATTGTCGTGATTAATACAAATGACGAACTAAGAAGAGCGTCCCATATCTTCTCAAACTTCTAGTCTTTTTTTCTTTCATTAGAATGGCTAAAAATTAATTCATACTTTTACTTCAAACTGTTTTAACTTCCAATTTTGCGAAGGAGAACCCTTATGGGTTTTTCCCCCCCCAAAAAGATAGCCCTACTTTAGCACTTTTCCATTTCCGCAGGCATTGCAATTTTATGGAGCTATGTTCTCCCCCTCCCCCATTTCGACCTCATTTCGCACTTTCTTAGTTATCACCAAAGTTGGCTATTTCCCCGGGATAGCCCCTACTCGTTACTTCGGAAAAAAACCATTTTAAGAGTTTTCCCTCTATACACATTTTCTTGGGTAAAGTTCAAAGCGGCAAAAATAGGAAACAAAGCTATGACTTCATTTCTCCTCTTTTGTTTGTTCAGTGCAACTGAAAAGGAAGACTTTTTTTATGAGGTCCATTAGAAAACTATACTCCAAAAGTTTGCATAAGTATACAGCTTCTTTTGCTCACCTACGTATGCAAATGCTCGCAGGAGCAGTTCATCGCAGTTAGCTTTGACACCGTCTCCATTCGCCATCCTCCATTCGCCATCCTCCATTCGCCATCCTCCATTCGCCATCCTCCATTCGTCATCCTCCATTCGCCATCCTCCATTCGCCATCTCCATTCGCCATCCTCCATTCGCCATCCTCCATTCGTCATCCTCCATTCGCCATCCTCCATTCGCCATCCTCCATTCGTCATCTTCCATTCGTGAAATCTTCAATCAGCCACACGCACAATACCAAGAGCATATACACATATGGTCAAGAAGTTTCTGGAAAAATTGCAGAAACGTGGAAACAGTGCCCAAGAGCAGGTGTTTGCTAGAAATATAATGATACGTAGAAGGCCCTACAAGAGCACATGCGCCCATACTTTAGCTGCCGAAGTATTAATTTCCCTCCTTTTTTTATTATGGAATTTTTTACATGCTCAGCAAAAGACTCATGAGCGTAAACACAACTGCACGTGGACTTCGATTTGCTTTTATGCACTCCTGTCAAGCAGTAAGGTGTTGAACCCTCATACCTTTAAGCGAGCTGAATACACATTCGAGCATAGGCAATGGCGTGCCTTGCAGATTTGTGTATATATGTCAACTGGGAAAATACGCACTTCATTCAGTCACAGGGAAGCACATGCGGGAACACAGATAATGTAGATATGTGCTCTGTGTATATATGTTACTAATTTTTATTCATCTTCCTAATATATTTTGCGAACGATGTCGAACAAAAAAAAAAAAAAAAAAAAAAAA
>FLRD01000060.1:0-18435 GCA_900088485.1 Plasmodium ovale wallikeri | reverse complement strand
TTTTTTTTTTTTTTTTTTTTTTTTTTTTTTTTTTTTTTTTTTTTTTTTTTTTTTTTCCAACAAAAAAAAAAAAAAAAAAAAAAAAAAAAAAACCATTTTCAATGAATTAAAAAAAAAAAAAAAAAAAAAAAAAAAGTCTATATAAACATACATACGACGTGGGGCATGGTTTCTGACAACGTCTTAGTACATTCTGTAAATAACTATTATACGCCATCGTAAGCAATAAAAATAAATATATTTTTACCAAAAAAAAAAAAAAAAAAGAAGCTATAATAAGTAAAAGGTGAACGTTTTAAAACCATTCTCTTTTCCTTTTTATGCCTAATTAGTTGAAAACAATTTTGATGTATTTTTCATGAAATTTGTTGCTTAGTTGCGCAGTTACTTGGGTGATACATTGTTTTCTATTTTGCACACCCATATTCTGAAACAAAGAAAAAAGAAAACAAATTAGATCATGCGATATTCTCATTTTTTCTCCGTAACTTCCTGTCTTGTGCATGCAAATTTGTGCGTTTACTTAAGAATAACACGTAAAATAACCTTAACATGGAATAATGTTTACATCCATATGTATCGCCTACAGGTGGAAAGAAAACAGTGCTTCCCATTTGCAGAATACATACAATATACCAAAAATGATAATAAAGAAAATTCCCATACTAACACACTAATTCCCTGTATCCGTATTACTTATTGTCAACCATCAGAAGCTCAAAAATGGAAAAAGATAAATGTATTATGTACAAAATATACTGCACACAATATTATGAATGTGAAACGTATTTTGGCTAGAAAAAAAAAAAAAAAAAAAATGTACATATCTGTGTAGGAATAAACATGTTCGTGCGTCGGAAGTTGGGACAATTTTACTCCTTTTTTTTTTTTTTTTCACCTCACGAAGTTATACCATAATTTCAAGTAAATTTAAGCAGTTTCCTTAATACTAAAACGTAAAGGGGAAAGGTCCATTTTGTGAGTATATCAAATTAACCTCCTCAGTGAGGTATCTCCTACGTATGAACAATGATTATAAAACGTGCATGACGTCCTCGTCAAATCCTAACATTTCAACATAGAGTTCATAACGCGTTTAAGAAAAAAAAAAAAAAAAAAAAAAAAAAAATACAGTAAAGCAAACGTATGGTCCTCTTAAAACAAGGCTGTGCTATAGTTCTACATACGATATACTCAAAGATATACATTTGCTTAACTCATTAACACATCGTGTATACACTTTAAGATGAACAAATATATTCCAATTTTTCGTTCTTTTCTGCCGCACAAATGATGCAACTCATATTGCATCTGAGATGACCACGCTCTGGGTGTGGTAATTTACGAAAAAGAGCAAGAAGAAAGACCCTATTCGAAACAGCGCTTAATAGTTAGAAAAAATAAAATCCCATTGAACTTGTGTCTATTCGAAGTATAACGAAGTTTCGTATAGCAACTTGTTAACCTGTTCGATCTTCATATCGTTCATGCAATTCATGGACGTTTCCGTGACTTCATCCTCAAAGGTTGAATATTCATCTGTTAAGAGTGCACGTGCGCAGGATATGCATATGCATGAGTACATTTACACATACACGTACATGTAACGTATTGTGTATGCATCTTTATATGTGAATGCGAAGCATTACGAACGTGTTTATGGCACATAATGTGCGGAACATTTTTTTTATCCTTGAACTGCCGTCTGCTCAGAGCAATGAATAACCTTTTACCAGGTTTGCCGAGTTCGTTGGTTCAGTTTTTACAAAGGAGTATATAATTGTAAACAAAATAAAACAGAATAAGGTGAAAATAATGCCGCAGGGGATGATAGCTGCCCAGTACCTACAAACGAAATGGTGTCACACATGCATATACGAGACCGTGAATACACGGATTGGTGCATACACACAGGCAGACACAATTACGTACATACACGCACTTAGGAAAAACTACATACACAAACTTGTTGAAGCTTTCATATTCAGCTTTTCTCTCATTTGCTCTTGGAAATACTTGGATGGAAAGGGGAAGTGCAGTATGTTTAAAAAGTCATCAAATACAAATGCCCATATTAGGTAGGATGCTGTGAATGAAAAAGTCCCCAAGGGGAAAGCATACATAGAACGTGTAAATTTTCAATTTCCCATTTGCAACATTGGGTATCATTTGCAACATTGGGTATCATTTGCAACAGTGGGTATCATTTGCAACATTGGGTGCCTTTTGCAACTTTTTTCTCTTCTTATTTATATGATTAAGCGTTTCGATTTATTTCGCTAACCCCATAATATATGCGATAAATACAAAATAAAAAACGCATATCCTTCCTTTATTGATTGCATTATATACACGTAGGGGAAAAGGAAAAACACAAAAGGGATACTACTTTGGAGAATCTTTACACATGTATAAGAGTACACGAATGCGAGCAAAATGCCAGGTAGGGAGGTATTTTCTTCGTCGTCGCTCTCCAACGAGGAATTTGCGTCCAAATGGGAGGTCCAAAAGGTGTAAGCAAAATAAAGGGGGGGAAATGGGGAAAATGGGAAAAATGGGAAAAACGAAAAAATGGAAAGCATGAGAAAAAAAAAAAAAAAAAAAAGTACGCCCGAGTTCTATGTAAATTTTGCTTTCTACTTTTCTGTTTCGTTTTCAACCAAATGTATCTTGCGCTTTTAATTTTTTTTTCACAGAATTTCTCATAGTTTCGACGGTATGAATGTTCTTTTTTTTTTTTTTTTTTTCGTTCCTTATACAGCAAAAGATTTTATTTTTTAGAAAATTTATCCATTTTTTTTGTCCTTCTGGTTATGAGATATATACCCATTTGCGTATTTACCATTCGATATATTTTACCGACGCGCAGAAACTGTATAAATAAATATATATTTTTTTTTTTTTTTTTTTATTGTCCGCTCGGATGGCCCTCGCAAGGTAATCATACAAAATGGCAGTTACGGCGTAGAAAAAAACAATCCACCGAATTATGAATAGCAAGTGAAAGCATGGCGTATGTATGAAAATATACATACCTTAAGCATATAAGCCCTGAGGTTTAATAGAAAACCAAGCAGATAACATACGTTACGCGGCACACAGGAAGTACGTTAAAATGAGCAAAAAACTAGGACCCAAGAAGAGAAAGCAGTTCGTCACAAAAAACGATTATTCTGAGTTTAGTACAAACTTTTGGGACACATGCACAAGGGAGTATACATACATGCAGGGCGAGAAACAGAGAAGCCACCATCTGCATATATAACATTGCATTTGTACATACGCAGGTACTCGTTTGAGTATAAGTATATGCATTCATATACAAACACACCTGTCTCCAATTACACTTCCGGTTACGACCATACCAACGCGCGCGCTGCACCGAAATAGGTGTGGCAGAATGAACACTCTGAATGAGCTGAAAGAACAAGGGCGGCTTCTGCTGCTCAACATACTGCAAAGTTTCAGCGGCGTAAAATGTCTGTTTTTTGAAAAGTCCCTACACATCCTTCTCAACGTTATGCTGAACGATGAAGATGTTAATAAAGAAAAAATAGAACATATTTTTGTTGTGAGCAATGAAATGGATGTACAAACAAGTAAGCTAGACAATATTTCAAACATTTTATTTTTTATTCGCCCATATTTTTACGAAATAGAAAATATTTTTAAAATAATTGAAAAAATAGAAAAAGTAAAAAGTTCTGAAAAAAAGTATGTATTCATTTTTATCCCTTACATGACATATATGTGTGAACAGGAAATAATAAAGTATAACATTTTTGAAGTGTCTATTAAGATAATTATTTATCCCCTTTATTTTATTCCATTGTATAACGATGTTTTCAGCTTAGAAATAAAAAATATATTTAAGGAATATTATGTAGATAATGATTTTAGTAATTTAATCTTTTGTGCATTCAGCTTAATGTTTCTTCAACACCTTTTCAATGGTGTTTTTAAAAATATAAAATCTTTGGGATATTTGTCTCATTTTATTTCTGAACAGTTAATACAATTGAGAAAAGAAATTGTAGCTAGCAATTTTCATATTCAAGCTCCTAACAATTTTGATGAAGATTTTTTGGATATTTTAAGTAACATACAAAATCTTCAAGATAATCACCATTTTAAAAATTCCACCGAACTGGCAGTTGTTCCAGTTAAGTATGCTTTGCACAAAATATTTCTGTCAGAAAAAAAAAAAAAAAAATCTGAACAAGAAAAAAAAAAAAAAAAAAAGCCGCACAAAAAGGGGAATGTGAACAAAAAGGAAAAAAATTTCAAAATAGCTAGCTCATTTGAACAGAATGGGGAATTACCCAAAAGGGAAGTAGACGGACACAGGACAACTGGCGTGACGAAAAAAATCGAAGGAAGGGACAAGACTCCCAACGGTGAACTCCCCGTGGGAGAAGCAGGCGGGGAGGGAGAGGAGGAAGAAGAGGAGGAAGAAGAGGAGGAAGAAGAGGGGGAAGAAGAAGAGGAGGAAGAGGGGGAAGAAGAAGAGGAAGAAGAGGAGGAAGAAGAGGAGGAAGAAGAGGAAGAAGAAGAGGAGGAAGAAGAGGAAGAAGAAGAGGAGGAAGAAGAGGAGGAAGAAGAGGACGATGATGTGGAAGAAGAAGAGGAGGAAGAAGAGGGAGAAGAAGAGGACGATGATGTGGAAGAAGAAGAGGAGGACGACGATGTGGAGAAAAACGCGGAAGGCGGCGCGTCTGCAGAGAAACGAACCGGTGGCAGAGAAAAGAGCGAAAAAAGAAAGCACGAATTGGGAAATGAACAATACGAAGAAAAAGAAGCGCTAAATTGTGCAGCTAGCTTGGAGCAAAACGTTATGGGAAAAGAGTCCAAGGGGGGGATAGCTACCCCTGAAAAAGTACAAACGAAGGATGATATAGTTAGTACGTTGGGTACGAACGTTGAGGTAACGCCCAATCCTAGCGACAAAAACAGCCTTTGCAGTGATAGCCACAGCGGTAGAAGTTGGTGTAGCAATATATCCCCTTTTTGTGAAGACGTCGGTAAAACTGAACAAGAGCAATTCGTAGAGGAGGAACCGGAAAAGGAAAACGAATCACAAGAAAGGAATAGACAAAAAGGGGGGGAAATGGACAAACAGGGGTCAGAAGCAGATATGTATGTGAACCCGGGTGTGAGAAAATGCACACGGAAGGCAACCACCAAAAATAAAGCGAACAGCGGCAAAGGAGGGAAAGAACTGAGTGCAACGAAAGGAGACAATTTTAGGAATTGTCTCTCCCCCGATATAAAAAAAGGGAAGATGGAACCAGCATACAGAACAGTAGATGCAGGAGCGGTGGAGGGAGGAGCGGTGGAGGGAGGAGCAGAGGTTGGGAGCGAGAAGAAGGCCCACAAAGAGGCACCTCCCCGGCGAGAGAAGCAGAAAAGGGAGCAGCAAAAAAGAAGAGAGATAAAAGGAAAAACAAAATGGGGAAGTGCACATGGGAGAAAGCATTGGAACGAAGCAGAAGTGATATATAAGGAGAACCGCAAGGAAGGTGCCAAGCGAAAGGAAGTGGCCAAGCGAAAGAAAGGGGCCAAGCGAAAGGAAGGGAAGGTTTCACCCGGTTTCATGGCCACCATGGACAATACCAAGTTTTTGATGAAAAAAAAGGATAGGGAGAAAGCAGAAAGGGAGGAAAAGAAGGAGAAAAATTATTTGTTGGAAAGAATAGGAATAAGCAGTTTTCAGTTTTTGCTAAATGTATGCGATAAGATAGATTCATGCGTCATTATAGATAGGAGAATTGATATGGTCACACCGTTTTGTACCCCTTTCACCTATGAAGGGTTAATCGACCATTTATTTTGTATAGAAAATTTACAAATAGAAATACCTAGGTATATTATTTTTAATGACCAACGGGGAAGAAACGGGACGATCGCTAGTACACCAAGTAGTGTAGTTGGGGAAAACAATTTCAGCGCTGGTGGAAATATTGGTGGTGGTTCGGATTTGCGTGTGCGGGTTAAACTGCGAAGTTCCGTAGATGTTCTGTACAACCACATTAAGGACTTAAGTCAGAATGAAATAGGGAGTTTTCTACATAAGAGGGCTAGTGACATTCAGAAGACGTACCAGGAGAAGGATTCATTGAAAGACATAGGACAGATAAATGAATACATGAGAAAGTTTAAGGAAAAACATTATGAACACAATTCTTTATCGACACATGTAAATATAGCATCATTTATTTTGAGTGTTATAAAGAAAGAAAATAATTTTACCAAGTTAAAATTGGAAGATGAAATTATACAGTTAAATACAAACAGCAATAAAAATAACATACAAAATATAGTAAAGAAAATACAGTTACTAATATACACAAAAGAAAATATATATGAAGTGTACAGAATTTTATGTCTTTTTTCTGTCATAACTAATGGTTTTACTGATAATTACATGAACGAATTAAAAAAAGATATAATTGAACAATATGGCATAAACGAAATAGTAAGATTGAATAAGTTACATCTATGTAACATCATAAAGTATCAACCAAAAAAAAAATTTATATGGAATTACTTAAAAAATAATTTCAATCTTCTATCAAATGAAGAAAATGACATATCTTATGTATGTAATGGTTATGCACCTCTATCTGTGAGATTAATTGAATATATGGGTATTTTAAAAAATAACGTACAGGTTTTCCCAGAAATTTTTAATCTTCTCAACGGACCAACGTACGATATTATACAAAATGCAGTTGGGTATGAACATGTTCACGATAAAGAAAACCACCTTGCTGATGCTGATGATGATACTAATAGTAATAGTAGTAGTAGTAATAGTAGTAGTAATAGTAGTAGTAATAGTAGTAGTAATAATAGTAGTAGTAATAATAATAGTAATAATAATAATAACAACAACAATAACAATAATAATAATAGTAGTAGTAGTAATAATAATAGTAGTAGTAATAATAATAGTAGTAGTAGTAATAAAAAGAAATTTGTCATCCTCTTCTATGTAGGGGGCATATCCTATGCCGAAATTGCTGCTATCAGACGCTTAAATAGGAACAACCAAAATTATCACTATCTTATTTTCACAACAGAGGTCACTAGCTCCAGGAAGATTCTGCAGGCCATGGGGGCCTAATCCCCGGTTGCGAGATACCTATGGGGAGGTTTAGGGACACATTATATGCACAAAAATTGTTTCCACAGATGAGTCATCCACTTTTACTCATTAACCAAACGTATTTTCTGCACATTTTCCATTCGTCTTTCCCCGTTCCCCCTTCGCGCAAACATTTGTAAATGCTTCTTACATTTATGTGGCACAAAGTGAACCAACTTTATTTTATTTTATTTATTTTTTTTCATTTATTTTTTTTCATTTATTTTTTTTCATTTATTTTTTTTCATTTATTTTTTTTCATTTATTTTATTTTATTTATTTTATTTTATTTTATTTATTTTTTTTCCCGTTTTTTTCGTTTCCGTCTCCTCTTTCCATGGTGATACGCCAGTCCAGTTGTGCCATTTGGAAAGAGAAAGATGGACTACTCAAACAGTTAGCCACTATATGGCGTTCCATAAACGCAAATATGCACAAACGTGTATATAACGCGTATTTTTACGTACAAAACAAATGTGTATGTACATGCGAACGCGCAGGCCAGTTGTCACACCGCAGCGGTTCATACGCATTTGGTTTCATATGATTCACTTGTTTTTGCCTTTTTTAAAAAATCGCAACTTACTCCAATATTATAAGTCTACAATTGTGTGATGAATAGTGTTTCAAAAAAAAAAAAAAAAAACTGCATGGGCCACGGTCGTGAGAACTTTTCGTAGCTGACATAATGGTGTTTTCCTTTTTTTTTTTTTTTTTTTTCCATTCTGTTTTTCTCGCATGTGCGATATGAATAGCGATTTTTTTCCCATCTATTTAGAACCTATTTGGTAGAGTATTCCTCTAAAAAAATCCATCGTAACTAACTCCATTTTTAGGCAATATTCGCGCTTGAACGAAGGCAAGGCGTTGTTGGTTCCCTATCCTATGTGAAAAAACCTTGCTTTTTTCCCATCCCCCTTGCGCTTTGCAATATGCACATAGCAGCGCGGATTTTATAGTATGTCTTCTTGATGTGCACTCACTACAGAAGTCAGTCAACGTCTCTAGGTAGTGTGAACAACGCACGAGGTATTTTGTTACACAGCCTCAGCGCTGTACTACACAATGGTGCGGTGATAGGAACATCGGACTGGGACACTATTTAAATGGGTGCATTGGCTTGGAAGTAGTGACAATGTGGTCATCCTCTTCCGCTCATGATAGCGGCATCCAATTGTTTGTGGGTAAAATGATCTTCCGAGGTTCCCTACGTATTTAATCTATGCCCTCCCCCTTAAGAGTACCAAATGTGGTAGTTTATTTGCAAATTCGTTCATATATATATATACATATATATATATATATGTATATTTTTTTTTTTTTTTTTTTTTCCGGCGCGGTATTATATTTTATTTATTTATTTTTTTTTTTTTTTTCTTCATTTTAAATGGCAATTTATAGCATATTTTCATGCGAGCATCGTTTTTTTTTTTTCCTTTTTCCTTTTAAATATACTATCGTTTGAAGTTGCTATGATGAAAAATTGGCCTTTTATTTCCTGCACGCATCAATTTTGAGGAAGCGAAAACGCGCAAAACGCTATCAAATTAAAAAAGGGGGGGGAGACAAAACGAAGTAGGAACCAGACTTGAGTGGTGAAAAGAGAAGCATAGTGGAAGGCGAAGTGAGAGCAACGCCAAAAAGGGGAACAAACTTGAGGAGCCGCCTATCGATCACACTGCAGTATACCGCTGAACCTCCAAACCGCCGCACCGCGAGAATGTCAGCACTATTCAACCTAGAATCGATGATAACGGTGATAATCCTGTGTATATGCACGTGCACGTACTTAAAGCCAAGGTTCCCCAACGTTTTCGATAACAAAAAGAGTGGATTTTTGGGTACATTAGGCAAGTTTGCAGTTATTGGGGATCGTCTGTCCATTTACGTCTCCATAGTTTGTGTAATCCTGGCATTTGTCAATTTATTTCTTCGCTAGATTGCCCATAGGTATTTGACACGCACGTGCGCTAGTTGGCACACACTCATGAACACCCCTGTATAGGTATATGTAAATGCTTATGTATATGTAAATGCATATGTACATGTAAGTGCATATGTATATGTAAATGCATATGTACATGTAAATGCATATGTACATGTAAATGCATGTGTACAGTACCAAAATAAACAAGGATCAAAATATTTTGTCTCCTCGCATGAGTAAATTATACATCATTCCGATATAATGGAAAATTTTGATATCCCACCAAATCAAACACTGTATGTAAATAATTTAGAAGAAAAAATAAATATAAATGACTTGAAATACTTATTATATGAATTTTTTTGCCCATACGGAAATATTCTGGATGTTGTTTTGAAAAAGTCAAATAAATTAAGGGGTCAGGCATTTGTTGTTTTTAGTAATATTGCATCTTCTACTTTAGCATATAAAAATTTAAAGGGAAAAATATTTTTAAATAAGATTATAAATATTAATTATGCTAAAACAAAATCAAGAATTGTTGAAAAATTAGATGGTACATATAAACCCATTAAAAATTATAAATCTTCAAATGTATATGAAAATAAATCAATTTTATTTACCTTATTTGTTCAGAATTTACCAAATGAAATAAATAAAAATGCGTTAGAAATATTATTTAATCAATATCCAGGATTTTCTGAAGTTCGTTATATTCCAGGAAGAAATGTAGCTTTTGTTGATTTTAATACTTATCAAAATGGAGAAATTGCTATGAGTGGATTACAAAGTTTTAAAATTACACCACAACACTCGATCAAAATTTCCTGGTCAAACTGACATATTTGGATAGTTCACCTGACCGAGTAAGGAAATATTTCCGCTAATCGGTCCATTTTATTGGAAATTCATCTGACCATGTAAGGAAATATTTCCTCAAGTTTGTCCATCTAGCTGAAAGTTGTTCACCCCCACCAGACAAACACAGAATTGCAAACTTGCGCCTTTTGTCCGCATACTCTTACATATTAGCAGATAATCGAGAAAGATGCACATTCGTAGTATTAACAAATATTAATTGCCCATTTTGGAAGTATGCATACCTGTGGGTAAATATATATGTATCTATATATACACGTTGTATATTTTCCCTTTTTTTTAAAAGTGCATAATTTTTTTTTTTTTTTTTTAAATAAACAACCATGTTCATAATTTCTTTTTTTAATTTAAAAAAAAAAATAAAAAAAAAAAATAAAATAAACTTTTAATTATGAACAGTAATGTAAAAGCGAAAATGTTATGAAAAAACATTTCACACTTCACACTTCGCACTTCACACTTCGCACTTCACATTTGCACATAAAGGATTAATCGTTTTGAAGTGGCATGAATTATACGTACCCCACTTCATGCATTAACCGAACGGTTGTTCTTTTCCATTTTGAGGAAGAAAATGATCTATATGTAAATTCTTAAAAAATTATGTTCTCTTCTTTTTTCTTTTTTTTTTTTTTAATGGCATAATTTATGCAATACATTTTTAACCACAAGCCAAAAATGTCAACATCATTTGTAAGTACACTTAATAAAAAAAAAAAAGGGAAAAAAATAAAGAAGAATTAAATGAACCCCTTTTATATCCCATTCTCCTGTCTTTTTAAAAATATTTTAAACTTTTTAAATTATGACTTTTTCCCTCATTCACCTGCTCGTACATACAACTTTCTAGTAGACGTGGTTACACATGTGCAAAAATGCGTTTACAACACATATATAGAGGAGCTTACTACTGATAACGACGCATGGATGTGCAAGAAAAGGCAAATTATAAGGAACGTGGAGATGCAACCAACTGAAGCTTTCTTTTCGAGGAAAATTCTCATAGAAAAATCTACAGATTTGCAATTTGCACAAAAAAAAAAAAAAAAAAAAAAAAATTTTCCCCAAACTGGGCGCAAGTAGACTGAACTGTTTTTGAGGAGCAAATTAAAGCATATTTAGGAATGTTTACTGCCCCTACGGTGTCGTCCTCGCGTATGCAGTAGATCCACTTTGTTATTTTCCCTCCGATAAAGCCAGTTTACAAATCCCTTCGTGATTACAGACAAGGAAAGAGGCGAAAATGGCGAAAACGGCGAAACGAGCGAAAGAGGAGGAAAAAGCAACCGTAAAGAGGGAAAAAAAACAATTGAACGAGCGTGTCATGCGGGAGAACACAGGGAAACGCGGCAACAACACACGCGTGCATAGTGGACCAAATGGAAAAACACCCAAGCACAACTATGAACATTTTAAAGTGGAAAATAAAATCAAATTTAATTCATTTTCAAAAACGAATCATGTGGGCCATAGCATGTACAACATGATATACCGCAACGTGCGTAAGGAGACACATGAAATATCTCCAGATTACTCATTCGAATTTATTGACCACCTGCTTAAGGGACACACCTCGTCGAACTCGTCAAAATGTAGCGGTAAAACACATTGGAAAGGAAGTATAACAGAGCTTTCTGCAAAAGAGGAGAAAGAAAAGAAAAGAAAAAGAAAACACAGCAAAGAAATTAATGAAGGTAGAAACTACTGTTTCTCCCTAAAAGAAGACGTAGATGAGGCGGAGATTTACCCATTTTTCAGGATGACAAGTTCTACTAGCATAGACACATTCAAGAGTGGATATACCAGGAGTTATACGAGGGGGAGGAACATGTACAGAAGTTTTAAAAGGGGAAAAACGATTAGCGGAAAAACGATCAGCGGAAAACTGGTGGAGGGCATACTGGTGAGGGCCAAATTGGTACGGGGAAAATCATTCAAAGCGGAGAAAAAAAAAAAGCCTTACTATAGGCAGAAGAGGAGGAGGAATAATGCACACTGTAAAAAAAATATATATTTCCATACCGGAGGAGATGCTATAGCAGCACTAGAGGGGGAAAAACTGTGTGATCATAACTTTTTTGTAAGTCATAATTTGAAAAAATTAAGTAGCCTTAAATGTGTGGAAGCTTTAGAAGAGACGAATGAGAAAGGAGCTAGTTTAAATTCTACTAGGGGGGGGCACCTAGAGTGGTGCAACTTACGGGAGAGCAGTCTACGGAATGAAAACCATCGGGGAAGTGTCCTTCGTGGAAATAGTAGGGAAGATCACGCCAAACGCATCTTTCTCTCTATAAAGCGGCAAGCAGAAAGGGTCAAGAGTTTAGAGAAGATGGGGGATCGACTGCTCGATTTGGTAGAACTTCTCCTATACAAAAGAATGAAAGAGGTGTTCATTTTAAAAGAGAGTCTTTGCAGCAAAGATAGATACAGAGAAATGTGTCCCGAGGTTTTCTATTTCAATAACAACGGTTAGAAATGTCAACGCTTTATATCTCAATCCACGCAAAAAGGAGGAAAGCAATGCATGTGCACATTTTGTCATTTGCCTAATTACACGAGTATGCATATTGACATATGCATGTACGTATATACCTGATTAACTTCTTTTCCACTTTCTCCTTGTAGACGATCTCATAGAGACGATGGATAGGAAATTTCGTTTTCTTCCCAAAACCCCAGCCAAGGAAAATATAGTACCCTACTGTGGTCCCTCCGCATATGAAATTTTTGGAAAGTACTACTTTTCTTATAGATACTTTTACAAGTTAATAAAAATAGATGTAAAAGTGTACAGATCTGTAGACCCATACAACTATACAGATAAGCATCTCGAAGAATATGCAGAGGTAAGTGACTTTTTTAATCTACATAAGGATTACTCAGTGGAACAAAATTGGCCATCTCAAGGTAGAAGTATAAGAAAGGCAAGCAAAATTAAAGAAATAAAAAAAAAAAAAAAAAACATACCTTTTTTTAGTTCTGCTTACATTTCAGAAAAGAAAAAAAAGGAAAGACATGGTTACACAAATGTAGAAAATATACCAATAGAATTAATTCAACTTTTGCAATACAAAAATGTAACCATTTCGTGATACGAAAAATAATTCTCTCACATGAGTTTCAAATGGGAGGTATCAAAATGCAGTGAGTTAGATCAGCAAGAAAACGCGTATACCAACTGTGTAGAGGTAGAATGACATACACTAAACGTACACCCTTTTTTCTGTTCTCCACTTTTGAAGATATTTTAGTCACATAGGGGAGACGTTTCATACCGTTTGGTGTAAATTTTTGCTAATAGCAATTAAGTAATTTCGACACAAGGGTGTACATGCTTATATCCCAACACATGGGGGAATATTCCCAGAAACTCATTTTTTCTAACCTTTTGTGACACATCATCTTGCTTCCTCATTTTTCGCTTAGGTATATAAAAACATTTTTTTTTTTTTTTTTCTCCTTTTTTGCTGTTTATTAATTTCATATTAATTTATATTATTATCATAAAAAAAAAAAAAAAAAAAAAAAAAAGGGGGTAGTAATGAAAATATATAAAGCGCTGCATAGAAATGGACAAATGTGCAAGAAAGGGGCATATATTTTCCCTGTTTACACGCATGCATAATGGAAACAAAAGGATAATTACATATGTGTATGTAAGTAAATACATACAGCGTTAGGATTTAGAATATCGTGAAGAGGAACTTTCAGGGGAACATCTCCACCGAATAAAGCAGAAAAGTATGCATGTGTAAAATGGGAAAGATTACACGAAGATAGGACTTGCGCAGTTAGACTTAAAAAAAAAAAGGGAACAAAAACAAAGAGATGGTTATGGTTCGAATCGAAGGGTCAAGAGCTCGTGTATTCCAGTTACCAATCATAGAAGGGATCATTTTCATTCGTAATTTTATCTGCAACTGATAGATCTTCTTGTACTCTCTCAAAATTGGACGAATCAAAGATATTTTTATATTTTGGCTTATATGGTACCTCAACTTTTTTGTTTAATAGATTCACCCAGTCTATATTACCAAACCAAGGATGCTCCTTAACATTCTGAGCACCTTTTTTTAAGTTTCCATATCGCTTAGTTAAATCATGTGAAAGTAACTTTTTCATAAGATGTTTACAATTATTATCTAAAAATTTTGGGAAATAAATTATACCTTCCAATATTTTCTGGTATATTAACAAGGGCTCATTTGCATAAAAAGGGGGACAACCAACAAGGATTTCGTAAATGAATATGCCCAATGTCCACCAATCTGCCTGCAAATAGAGAATGAGAAATACATATGGTCATGAGAACAAAAGACAGGGAAAAGTACGCAATATAGAAGCAACTTTAGATTATACTTCACTGTTGCTTTCTGCTAACATATATAGCCATTTAACATGACCATTCCCCATGTCATACCGCTTTTCCATGTCCCACGTTGAGAAGAATTTCTGGTGCTATGTACTCGGGAGTTCCACACAAGGTATATGTACGAGTGTCAACCACTTTCGCAAAACCAAAGTCCGTCATCTTTATGAATCCATCTTTGTCGAGAAGGAGATTTTCTGGCTTCAAGTCTCTGCATATAGGAAGATGATTACGCGTGTTTGTACATATATATGAGGAATTGTACAAGTGTGTATTTTTACATATTAGTTGTAAGCACGAGGATATATACACATATGAGCAAAAATACATGTGGGGTTGTCATACCTGTACACAATGTTGAGACTCTGCAGATATTCGAAAATCAGAACAATCTGAGCAGCGTAGAAGCAACCCACATCATTAGGGAAGCGCTTGTTACGTCTCAAAAAAGTAAAAAATTCCCCTCCAATGACGAATTCTAAAACTAGGTACAAGTACGACTCATCCTTGAATGATCCGTATAAATTAACCTAAAAAGAATTTACAAAATGGAGCATTTTGAGATAATCTCATCTGTCATTTATACCCACATGAATTTTGTGAGCAGAATCCACACTCAATGGAAGTAATATCAACTGTGTAGGAAAAACAATAAGAGAAACGAGGGGAAATCGGCTTCTTCCCTTTTTCTTTTTTTTTTTTTTTTTTTGCCATAGATCCTTACGCAGAAGGGGTGATTTATGTAGTTCAGAATTTTCCTCTCAGAAAACACGTGGTCTACTTGTTTTTGTCTTATTATTTTGCTTTTTTCAAATCTTTTTATGGCAACTGGGGGATAGTCCTCATTCTTATATGTTGCGAGGATTACTCGCCCGAAGGAACCTAAAACAAGGTGAAGGGAAAAAAGAAAGTTTCGTAGTTCTCATAAGTAGGCGAAGAGGCACACCGTAAAAGGGGGGGAGGTACAAGTGAATTCGAAATATATGTCTACATATGCAAAGACTGGATGGTAAAAAAAAAAAAAAAAAAAAAGATAATAGGAGAGAGGGTGTTGTACACAAAGTTATGAAAAAATTGTTGCAATCATCGACACTCTTCCCCAGGAGAGGAGTAGCACTTACCGGTTCCTAGAGTACGGATAAAGTTAAAATCGTCATATTTCATTTTACTCTTTCTCTTTGATGTCTTTTTGTCAGAACTGTCCTTCTTTTTGTTTAACTGAAGATTTTTAAGAAATTGTATCATTTTCTTTATATGTCTATTTATTCAATGGGGTACACACCAGAGGGGATGGTAAATAGGAGGGACGGCAAAAGGGAAAGCGAGATGGGCGGCAAACGGGAAGGCGTGATGGGCGGCAAAAGGAAAAGCGGGATGGACGAAAAAAGGAAAAACAAAAAAAACGAGCAAGGGGACAACACAAATAGAGATTTCTGGGAGAATAAAATTGGTAGAAAAATATGCTGTTGCCTATGCACCAGTAGCGAGCGGTGATGAAATTCCCTAAATCCTAAAACTCGAAGAAGGGAAGAAAAGTACAGAATGCAATACATGCAAAAGTGTTGCAGAAAATACAAAGACGCGGCAAGGTGTACGCAAAGTTGTACGCAAAGATGCACGGAAAGACATAAAGGAAAAGGTGCGGGAAAAAGTGTTGGAAAAAAATGCGCACACCTTGGAAAACAGAACAAATCACAAATCAAGTGGTAGCAAAAATGAAAAAAAAAAAAAAATATATATATACATATATATATACATATATATATACATATATATATACATATATATATACATATGTGTACATATATGTATATATATACATACGCACGTGAAAAACGCGTAAATCTAACGCCCTTTGAGTTTTACTTCACAGCAAATGTGCATTTAACTATTACCCATTTGCATATTCACCATTAGCATTTCTCCCTTCTGCTAAACATCACAGAGGGAGAGAGAAAAAAGAAAAAAAAAAAAAAAAAAAAAAAAAAAAAAAAACTTCTTCCATGCAAATTTAACAAGAGAAATAGGTTTTAAAAACCCTAATTTAACACATGTTAGTCCACTGTAACGTTTGCATGTAATGTGAGGAAATTGCGCACACTACAATTACGCACCAGCACCTGTACATGCGGAACCATAAACACACACATGAACGGGCATGATTAAGTGGTAAGAAGAATTTAACTGGGAGGAGAGGAGGGGGGGAGTGGGGCCAGGAATATATGGCTGTATAAGAAGGGAAGGTGACTAACACATTTCTCTTTTTTTTCTAATGCACATGCGACAAACGACGAAAAATGATTTGTATGCATGCCCTTGGTAGTTCAGGTTTTAAATGTATTCTGTTTTGCTTTCCTTCATTTTATTATATCCTTCGCCCTGAAATGTTTTAATGATTTCTTTTTTTTTTTTTTTTTTTTTTTTTTTTTTACTTTCAGTAGAGATGTTCAAATGCAGTTGCCCGGTTTTGCGTTCCTGTGGCTGAGGGGTGGTAAGCAAACATGCAAACGTGTCTAGATAGTTGCACGTAGGCAGGAGTAATTATTTACGCATGTCCCCGTTTAGCGAAGCGTGCTGGTAGTATACCCCCGTGAATGCATATCCAACGTGTTCGTTCTCGCGCTCGCACGTACACACATATGAAATTACGTCAAACACGTACATGGTGGTGTCAGCGAAGCCGTTTGAGAAAAACTTGCCAGGTGTAGCTAAAACAAGGGGATGGTAAATGGAAATTTGTGGGTAACAAATATAAAAGTGCGGTGAATGGGAGAGGTGTCAAGGTATGCGACTTGCAGTGATATATCTACCCACCTATGCATATACCTACTCCATATAAATACATTTGCCCCCACCTCACGACATCCACATTTCACGAAAGGTAATAAGTCTCCTACTATTGCTTAGTTGAGGGAAAAGAATGTTTTCCTTTTTTTTTTTTTTTTTTGGGGTCTTATTTTAAAATTCTACTGCATTTTGAGAAGTTAAACATGGAGAATATACACAGTTTGATGCAATTGATCACCCCTGGTTTGAGTCCCTGAGCAGTTCAGGGAATATTTCTACGTTGTCTAATGTTATACATTATGATATATATATATATATATATATATATGTATACATCGTAAGCTATTTGATTTTCATTCGGTGGGTGGAAAGAAGCTGTCAACGCATAATCGTTTTTGGCACCCCTCTTTTTACTTTTCCCCATTTGGTGAATATGTCCAAGGGTGGGGTTCTACTCATACAGCTACATCGGAAGTGCTCTTTTAAAAGGAACCTTCATAGATTTATGCTTTTCCATCGTTACAAGCACTTTTCTACACATACATTGCAAAACGTCTTACTCATTTGTTAGCCCTACGGACTAGTGAACTACCTGTATGTGAAAAAGATTTCTTCGTGACAAGGACATTCGGGCTTTCCCCCCTTCAAAGGAACTATGCAGTGGCGGCCTTGTGGCTGTGCTATGGAGTATTTTCCTACGCACACGTAAGGTATATATACAAAGGTAACATAAGTATTATGCACACATATACTTATGCACATGCGGTGTTCCTCATAAAGCTGGCCTCGCGAAAGCCATTGCAATGGGGTATTCGTACATACGTACATTAGCATGCATGCTGACTGTGCGCACGCGCATGAGCATTCAATCGACTCAACCGCTTCGCCGATTCGTCACTTACGCGCAATGGGAATCTCAATTGGGGCGTAAATTTTGATGCTGTTTTTATAATGAACAAAAGTGTTTTTACTTATCATGCATTTTCCTTTCTGATAAACAAATAAGTGTAAAGGGGGGAGGGAAAGAAAAGGAAAAAAAAAAAAAAGGGATATTATTCTGTGTTAAGCCCTTGGGGAAAAGTTCTAAACGCTCGTGTGCAAGTATGTGCACACCGGGAAAAAAAAATAAAAAGGAGGAAGAAAAGGGGATACGAAGTAAGCCACAAAATAGGGGCCGCGGTAATGAGGAAATTTTCCACAGCGAGGGAAACAATAAAAAAAAAAAAAAAAAAAAAAAAAAAAAAAGTAAAATAAATAAATAAAAAGGTAAGGACGTGTGCAGTTGGCTTCTCACCACACTTACGCTATGGATAAGGAGAGGAGGAA
>FLRD01000059.1:0-80502 GCA_900088485.1 Plasmodium ovale wallikeri | reverse complement strand
AAAAAAAAGAAAGTGTTTGCCAATTATTAATAGAAGAATAACTGTTTTAAAAAAAAAAAAAAAAAAAAAAAAACACATTTGATTACATTTTTACTTTTTTTTTTTTTTTTTTTTTTTTTTTTTTTTGTGTTTGCGAACAACCTGTTATCGCAACAATTGTTTTGGCTTTGCATAAAATTATGCTATGAATACAGAACATATGTATGTATGCATATATATATTACTTGCAAATGCGTAGGTGTGCATTTATAAATTCACGTATATGCATACAGAGAGCAACTCTGCTGCAATGCAGTAGTAACATGAGCGTCGTACATATGTATATGTAATATGAGAGCGCAACCATCTCACATCGCGTAAATAGTTTGATAGGCATATACCGCGACATAGCAACACCACGCTTCGCTTCGCATAATTGAACGCCGCAGTGTAACAAAAAAAACCCCCCACCCCCTTTGAAAAATAAAATATTATCACTAATGAATGTCTTCTATATATTTAGCAAAGATACCTATTCATGTGTGTACACGTTTTTTATTTTTATTCTTTGTGTAACTTGGATTAGATTTTTTTTAAAGTTACTAAAAAATAAGTACGCAAAATTTTTAAGGAACGATAAAATAATTAAACAGTGTAGTAACATTTTAAACAAAAATAACTTACTACAAGAAAATCTTCTCTACAAACTTATCAAATACAGCTTCATAAGTAACTTTTGAGATAGAGAGATGATTGGTTTTTAAAAGCAGTCATTAATAATTGCACGTGTACATATCATGACCCTATTAGCGATCTTTTGGGCATACATCAAAAGGCGCGAAAGTGTTAACTTTTTCACTTTTTTTGCATTGCACGTGTGCATTTATACCGATATAAGTACACATATTGCGAACGATATGCAATATGTACACATTCATTTGCTTCTGTACATATAATTTCTACGTTCCTTTTTCGCCCTTGCAGGTAGAAGCAGTTATGAAGATAAACTAACGCATAGAAAAAATGCTTCCTTTTACTACCTAAAAAGGGCTATTTTTTTTTTACATAATTATAAATTTCTACATATAAAGAAGAAGTTAAACTGCTTGTTCATCGTAAGTCCGAAATTGCTATGTATATATATGTATATATGTATATGTATATATGTATATGTATATATGTATATGTATATGTATATATGTATATGTATATGTATATGTATATGTATATATGTATATACATGCATCGATGTTTTGCATCATTTGTATTTCCTGTCTATGCACACATCGCATGTATGTAGCTGCATCCCGATATTCATCACCTTCCTCCCCTTTCCATTTTTTTTGCAGAGGAACAACATTACAGACATACGAAATTTGAAGTACTTGACGTACCAAAAGGTTATTCAGTTTAAGAAGGACATGAATGTTTGTTTAGTGGAGGCATATAATTCCTTTAGTTATAAAAATAAAAAGGAACTTTTGTATATATATTTTAAATTATATTCAAAAATTTTTTTTTTTTTTCAAAGTGAAAATATATATTTTTTCCATTTTTTAACCCATGTCCTAATTGTTTCTTGGGTTTATACCCCTCTGAATCCTACCATGTACGAACGTGGCAAAAACTACATGAGCTAAAGGGGAAAATAATGCACCTGCATTCATACACACACGCGGACATGTATTACATGTATGTGGCAACTTTGTAACACACCGTGCACGTATCATTGATAGCGTGAAGGAATTACAGTTAATTAAAAGAGCGGTTTGGGGAAGGGATTTTATCCCAACTTTTTTTTTTTTTTTTTTTTACACAAGCATATCCTTGTTGGCATATTTTGTTCCTTTGTATGCCTTTTTACATTTCCTTTTTTTTTTTAAAGAAACCTCTTTTGAGAGTATGTCCCATAAAAACCTTTCCCCCTCCCTACCACCACCGCCATTATGATTACCATTTAAGATCACTTTTTTTTTCTTTTTTATGGGTTTACATTTTTAATAACTAAATCGATAAACTTGATGGCTGACGCGAGCAAATATGTGTTCGGGTAATTTTTTATAACGTAAAATTCGCCTGAACAGGGAAAAAAAAAACGAAATACATTTTTATTTAATCACCGGGTATATTGTGTATAAGCAAAATTGTTTGTTTATTTCCCGTGTGTAGTGTGAATATAATATAGCGCAGCTGGTACGGCGCGGCTTGATGCGCCTTGTCGTTAACGCTTTTCAGTTCAATCCTTTCTCTTTTCGCTCAAGCACGAAGTGTAAACTTTGCTCTCTCCAACAAATTTCCCTCTTTTGAACGTCTCATATCTATGCGGTGTTGTAAATACAATAGCGTTCAGCAAATAAGGTACAGACACGGTTGGATGCACAACAACACGGCGTGCACGCGGCACCACCGTCACCACCACGCCAATTGCACACTTGTGTCCTAACCTGAGTCCTGGAATCCAACCAAAAGAAGGATGTTGATCATTTCCTCGTATATTTTAATTTTCTCTACAAATATTTTATTTTCCTTTTTAATTTTTTGAAATTTTTTTTCTAAAATATTATTTTTTATATTACTAAAATAAGTTTTGAGTATATTTAAAGAACTTACAAGTTCATTTTTTTTATTTTTCTGTTTATTTTTTAAGTTATTTAATAAAATAGCTATTTCTTCTCTTTTTTCATTTTCTGTTAAATCGTCTATATTTTTTTTTTTTTCATTTTCTGATTTATATGCAATACCAAATTTTGCTTCATATTCTCTTCTTAACAATTCCAGTTGTTTTTCTTTTTCCTTTTTATGTTCATTTTTTTCTTTTTCAAAATTTTCAATATATTTTTTTCTTTCAAATTCTTCTATCTGTTCTTTTCTTTTTTGAGCTTCTTTAGCCATAGCAATTCTATTTCTCTCTCTTAATAATTCTTCTTCCTTTTCTTTTATTAATTTTTTTTCTCTTATTTTTTTTTGTAATTCAATTGCTTTCTTCTGTGCTTCCTCCGGGGTCAGCTTTGCCTTAATCTCTCCACTTCCCGTAGAGGTCATCCCTCCTCCAGGAGAGACCCTTCCTCCAAGAGCGGAGGCGTCTTCATTGCGGTTGCACCGGTTGTCATTATCACCACCGCTGCTACCGTTGCCACCGTTGCTACCGTTGCTACCGTTGCTACCATTGCCACCATTGCCACCTTCCACGGTGGTCTCCCCAAATGGTATGTCTTCTTGATAGTCATTTTCTTCAGTGAGTTCAATCCAGTTTAGGGCTTCGTCAACTGTTAAAAGGGACACGGGAAAAATACATCATTGTGAAAGGGACATGCGTATGGACAGGCAGAATGTACATAATTGATTTCCCCCCTCTCCCCTCCGTTGACTTTACTGTTCATATTTTATTCTTTTTTTTTTTCTTTTTTTTTTTTAAATCACTTGTTTTGGCTCCACATTTTTTTATGACCTTGAGACTTATCTCTTTCGAGTAACCAAACTCGAGCATTTGTTCAATCAGCTGCAGTTGCAAAAACCAAGATATGTAAATAGAGACACATAAGGAGAAATATGAAGGGGAAGTTGGAAGAAAAAATTGAGAATGCAATGACGTATACGTAAAAATACTGGGACAAGGAACCTGACTATATACTTACAACTTCTATGTTCACATAATAAATGCCATTCCTTTTTCTTTTTTTTTTTTTTTTCCTTTTTTTTTTTCTGGTACCTTATTCTGTTCATCCATCTTTTTTAGTTTTCTCTTTTTTTCTCTTCCTTTTCCTGAATCTTTCTTCCCTAATGTGTCCTTCCTCACCTTCCAAATTCTTATTTTTCTTATTTTTTTTTTTTTTTTTTTCGGTATGTTACTCCCCTTAATATTCTTTCGTCAAAGTAATTTCATCACATCTTTCATTTCTCACAAAATGAGCTTATACCACCCCCCCCTCTCCTGTAGAGAAGGAAATTTATTTTGCTGCAACTTAGGGGAAAGGTATCCAAAGAGCGCAAAACAGGGTTGAATAGAATTAATGAGGAATATATCGTGTTAGTGAGGGGTATATAGTATTAATAAACGTTACGTATGATTACGAACGATTTAAGGAGGCAAAGGGGAAAAGAGGCAAAGGGGCAAAGGGGCAAAGAGGCAAAGGGGCAAAGAGGCAAAGGGGCAAAGGGACTTCTAACAAACTTAGAAGAAACTCCTTATCGCTTAGGGGTATTGGATGTACGTAGGTTAAGAAGAAATGGTTCAAACGTCATGCGTTCGCATGTACCAGTGCGCATAAGTATACATATACTATATATACATGGAGAATATCTCTCATAAAAATCAAAATTCGAATTTGCATTTATGCACGTGCATACATATGCAAATAAGCTAATTATGTGGATGAGGTGCTGCGTTATTACGTAAATAAATGTCCGTTGCAAGGTTACTTGGATGCGTGCTTAAACGCGCGCGCATAAATACGGCGGTGCTATTTGTGGCACGGTTCTAAGCAAAAAAGCATGTAACATAGCTTTCTCCTTTGACGAATCGTAGTTATTGTGGCTTTGAAACCGAACATACGATCCTCCTCCACATCTTTCTACCCTGGGGTGTACATTTGCCCGTACCACAAGAAAATACATGTACTCATACATACGTACATAGGTACATATATATATATATATATATATGCATGTTCGTATGTACGCATGTGATTATTTTATATTAAAGCGTAAAGGGGTCCAATTAAGAAGACCTTTTAACGACGCGCACAATGCGCCTGTGATATTTTCTGGTAAATGGGTGCTTGAGGGGAAGAGGGTAGACCAATGGTCGAAAGTGACTAACGCATTTTGCAAAATGCACACCTTAATATAAAACATAATTGGAATTAATCGGGGAAGAAGCAAAAGAGGCGGATAGATTTACCATGGAGGGCATTCTCAACATACAGTGTTCCCCCTCGTGCTAACTTTTTCCACGTAGCAAAAGAATACTCCTTAGTGGTGCTAGCATTAGTAACAGGTAGCCACAATGTATACCCTAGAGCATGTGTATACCCATATGTTAACAATATATCTTAAATAAACCCAACTCACCCCATTTTTAGAAAAACAAATAGTAGCTTTTGAAACATTTTTCATCGTTGTGTTCATCTTCCTGTTTTGAAGAAAAAAATTCGGAGAACTCTTTTACAAAGATACCAATTAGAAAAGAGATACATTTCGTCTTCGTACACGTACTACATGGTCTTCACAAAAGTGAGGGGGGAAAGGGTACGCCTGCTTACATATCTTTGCATATATACACGTGTATTTATGTACTTGTGTGTACGTGTGTGCATAAATACCCCCTTATTGTTGTTGTATGTTTATACAAGCGCATGCTTGAAACACCTTCCACTTCCCGAGTAGCAAGTTCATTTTGTGGTATAAAGAATTTTAAATAAATGGAAAAAAAAATAGAAAAAAAAGAAAAAAAAGAAAAAAAAGAAAAAAAAGAAAAAAAAGAAAAAAAAGAAAAAAAAGAAAAACGTACGATTCATCACTTTTCTGTCCTCCCTTTTACTCTATTTTCCATATTGGTTAAATCAGAACCGTACCCATTTTACCAAAATGCCGCTTTTCTATGTTCATATGTCTTATTCGCGATCAAGGGGAAAAATAAAAACACAGAACTTAAAAATAGCTTATTCGGTGGAAGCTTCTTTTGCCGAAACGAAGTACGCCAAGAATTGGTAGCGCCGCTTTAGGCGCTCCCTTTAGTGTAACTAAGCAGCTTTCATGGTATGCTTGCTGCGTGTATTACAATTGATAGAGAAGGCTCATGTAAGGAGGAAATTATCGCATACGCATGCGTTCGTACACTATATGTTCACATATACATATGTATATATATGCCATGTTAGTGCCCCCCCTTTTGGTTACATGTTTAAAAAAAACTCCGCATGTTAAGAAGCAGAATACCTTGTCATTCACAAAAACGCTTTCGCAAAAAAGTATGAAAAGGAACGACAAAAAAAAAAAAAAAGGGGAACTCTTATATTAATGGAAATAGTCGAATTTAAAACGAATCTACTGTTTGGTACCAAAATATGCCAAAACAAGTTATTTTAAAAACTTAAGTGGAACGAACTTTTTTTTCTTTTTTTTACGGAACACCAAATATGTCATGTGGTGAAGTTGAGAAACACAGCAGTTGCACAGTAAGCATCGTGTGTACTCGCATATATGAACGTGGTGTCACTCGAACTGGGGATTATATGGATGCGCACCAATTTGGCCCTTTTGAGGGAATTCAGTGTATCTCAAAATGGAAAGAAAACAAGAAAATGCTTTAGTTACATTTAAAATGTTACTTTAATCGAACACCTGTTTAATACATTTATTTTAATCTAGTTAGAAAAAAAATAGGAATAATAAACAAACAAAAGAGCAAATAAGGCATGTAAACTTTAAGTAAAACAGTTCAGATTTATTTCGCTTTATTGTTATTCATTTATTTTATTTTTTTTTTTTTTTTCGCCCTGTTACAAAAAACGTATTAACACGTTTAGAAGTAGGTATCCAAGTTTAACACCCGTTACACAAAATATTTAAGGTATTGTTGGTGAATATATATGAAAACACTAAGATTTATAAGTCCAATTTTATTTTATTGTCTTTTTTTTTTTTTTTTTTTTTTGAAGAAAGTATGTAACTTGTCCATGAAGTGGTAAAAAAAAAAAAAAAAAAAAAAAAAAAAAAAAAAAAATTAAAATTTTTTTTTTTTCATGCATATCGCTATTCCCATAAATAAAGTATTGGCTGCACTTTTTTTTTTTTTTTTTTTTTCGAGCTTTTAATTTTTAATTTGTTGAGAATTTTCAATCACATTTTTTATATTATTTAAAATGGAACGTAAATCTAACAAAATTTGTTGTGGGGTATCTTTTTCTATAGAAACATTCAAATGAAAATTTATGTTATGTCTTCCATCATTTATATCTTCAACACAATTATGTGTGTGTTCATTTTTGTGTACCGTTCCATTATTATTACAAGCACAGCACATACATCCATTTGAAGATTCATTTATATTAGTAGAATGATAGTGATAATGTGTGCCTATACCTGAATAACCATAGGCTGGAGGAGCTACTCCATTTTCGGGCCATGCAACATTGCCATTATTATTGGGGATATAATCACCTGTGGGTGCTGTTATGTCACCATAGTAATTATATGGGATTGAATCAGGTAAATTAGGCATAGCATAACTCTCTTGTCCTGGAACATATCCACCGGCATCTTCGGGCAATGCATCGCTTTCATTATTGTTGAGTTTGTAGTCACCGACATGTTCGGGCAATGCATCGCTTTCGTTATTGAGTTTGTAGTCACCGGCATCTTCGGGCAATGCATCGCTTTCATTATTGTTGAGTTTGTAGTCACCGGCATCTTCGGGCAATGCATCGCTTTCGTTATTGAGGATGTAGTCACCGGCATCTTCGGGCAATGCATCGCTTTCATTATTGTTGAGTTTGTAGTCTCCGGCATCTTCGGGCAATGCATCGCTTTCATTATTGTTGAGTTTGTAGTCACCGACATGTTTGGGCAATGCATCGCTTTCATTATTGTTGAGTTTGTAGTCACCGGCATCTTCGGGCAATGCATCGCTTTCATTATTGTTGAGGATGTAGTCACCGGCATCTTCGGGCAATGCATCGCTGTCATTATTGTTGAGGATGTAGTCACCTGAGGGAGGTGGTGCATTAGGTGCAACAACATTATCATATTCTGGAATATATCCACCAGCTTCAGCAGTATGTAAACTTACCGGTCCTTCTTGTGTCATAATATAGGGGCCACTGTTTGATTCACTTAACTCAGAATTCTTATTATTTTCTTGTTCTTCGTTTACTTTATTTTCTTCCTCTTCACCCTTGTCACTAGTGCTTAGAACATGGTCTGATGATTCTTCTTCTCTTTTTTTTCGAAGACTTCTTTTTTCTTCCTCTTGTTTGTAATTAACTTCATTGTTAGTACCTTTTATATGGGTTTTCTTTTGGTTCAGAGTGTGAGGAGAATGGTTCATTTCATTTGATCTGCTTAAATCGTCCCTGGCATAGTAGCCAAAAAAAGGAGAACCAAAATTACTTGCTCCTGAGAGCAAAAAGAATAAGCACAATATCAGTTTCATTTTTTCTTCTTATATAAGTATATATGTGTATATCTATTTGTGTGTGTGGAACGATAAATGCCAGGTTATAAGGGGAATTTTATGTATTGATAAGTTTGCTCCAAAATATGACAAATTTACTAAGGATTATAGTGTACGAAGTGTGAAATGTGGAGGTGGAAAATGCAAATGAAAAATGTTAATTCTTAAATGTTAATTCTTAAATGTTAATTCCTAAATGTTAAATGCAAAATTAAAAAATTACAATTTTTTAACATTTTAAAAGATTAAACAATAAATAAAATAATAATATTTAAAAAAAAAATTATTTGTATTTTTATGTCTCAATTTTAACACAAGTTAGAACTAAAAACTTGTTTTATGCATTTCCTGCTTTTCTTATGTTCCCTAACGAGCTCGGTATTTCCCAAAGGAAATAAGCCTGCCTCCTAATTTATTTTAACTGCATGCATGCATTATTAGGAAATTATTTCATGGAAAATATAGCATTTTAAAAAACACCAAATTCCCTAGCTCCTTATTTTTAATCTATTTATAGTGAAATATATATGCTCTCTCATCTCTATTTATTTTTACATTAATCTTACATTTTTTTTTTTTCAAAATTGTGCACCTTAGTTCCGGTCTCAAAGAATAATTCTTAATTTTTAATTCTGTGCAGAATGGAGTAGTGCCGTGCATTGCACACATGAATGCACACACATATATATAAATTTTTTCTATATTTCATTTTATGCACTGCTACCCGCATTCTCAAAAATTATTTACTCTTTAAGGAATAAAAACATGCAAAAAGGGAATATCAAGCATACGCGTATTATATATGCATATATATATATATATATATATATATATATATATATATATATATATATATATGAAGGATTAATGAGCTCATAATTTTAATTATCACGAGGTTGTCATTGTTTCTGCGGAAAGATCACATGCTAGTTTATATGCTCATTTACAAATATATGTAGGCATAAATTTTTTATATGCGCATACATTCTACATGTGCATGCTTAAATCAATTATGTGCGTTAATATTATTCCCATTAAGTACAATAAAACAGTTATTACTGAATATTCGACTATACGAAAATAAAGTTATAAATGCATGCGTAAATACACGAAGTGTTAATTACTTTTTATAAAATGTGAAAACAAAAATTAACCGTTTAAATAATTGCACTTTTTCATACCTTTCTTTCCTCCTTGTTAAAGTTCATATTCCCCCTTTTTTTTTTTTTTGGAAATTACATATTTCACTTGAGTAAGATATACCAAAATGATCAATAACGGATTCCATACACCCCGATTGCAAAATGATTAAAATGGCTCAAATTTACATATCATACAAGTACATTATATTTGTTCACACCTTTTATAATGGAAGAAATAAGGATATGCACCGTTCATATTTTTTTTAATTTATTTGCCTGTTCTGTGCAACTTTGAAAAATATATTTACGCGTAAAATAAATTTTCAGTTAAAACCATTGCACACAGGAATGAAAAATAGGGCAAAAAAAAAAAAAAGAGTTTTTCTGCTTATCACTGATAAATAAGACCTGTAAGCATGTACCCGCTTAACGTTAAAGAAAGACGAAAAAGAGAGGAAAAAAATTAAGAAACAATAAAAAAAGCTGAAACGGCTTTTTTTACACATGTTTTTCCATTCTTTTTTTCTTTTCTGAACATGTTTTGAAAACAACTGTGATCATTTATGACATGTTCATAAGTTTTGCTAATTAAAGGCGTTAATAGCATCCTTTAAATTAGTTTAAAAAAAAAAAAAAAAAAAACGCAAGAAAATAAAAGAATTAATATATATGTAAGCAAATTTGCATATAAGAAAATGCATATATATATATATATATATATATATATATGAAAATACGTATATAAGCAAGTACGTAAGTAAATAATTAGACAAGCAAATAAGCATGTGAGCAAGCGTAATGCGCACGTTCTTAACATTTTCAACCGACATACGCTAACACCTGCATAATTTTCTTTTAAAAGTTGATTACGCTTTTTATATACGCACACACACGCGCATTTTTCTTCACGTTATTGTTAAACACGGATGAGAGCTATTTAAAAAAAAAAAAAAAAAAAAGTTTCCAACTGTATTCCCATTAGAGTTTCCAAATGTACGTATGAATAAAATTTATTTATCAAAAAGTGTCTCCCATATTCACGGTTTACAACACTTTAATCATTTATAAACTTTACCATTTATACGCACAGGGGTAAACACACACACACACACACACACAAGTTATTTAAAGTAAAATATCCTTCCCCAATACCCACCTTTTTACCCTCGAATACTGATCAGATTATCCCGCAACTGTTTAACAAAGAGGTGCTCTACATAGTAATCGTTGTAAATTAAATTCCTGTTTTGGTATATATGAATTACGTTTGTACTGCACAGTATGCCATATATAATATTATAAGAAAAAAACATAGCTGCAAATACAATTAACTTCTTTTTTCTCATATTCTCAAATATTTCCTTAAACTTTTCATGGTTTTGTAAAAACGTTGGTATGAAACCTTCAAGATGGCTCGGGAAAAGTATGTTAATTGCAACTAGAATGTACATAAAAATAATAAAATAACAAATGAGTCTATAAATCAACGCTGCTTTTATGTTCATTAGGAATATAATATACTTCGTTCTATTGTTACCACCTTTTCTGCTGTAATTGTCATTGGTGTTACTGTCCATTGCAAAATTATCCCCTTCAAAGTAAATAGGTGTGTCTTCCCCACCATTCAGAATATCAAAATAATTTTTTATTCTCCTTAAAACATACTGTGACTGTCAGGATTTGCAGAAATATATCGATATTTGATTATCCTGATTTATGTATGATGGTAACAAATCCTTCTGAACAAAGAAAAGTTCAAACCCTTTTTTAAAAAAACTTCCTTTTTCTATCCTATTTTCATTTTTTAATATAATGAAATCATAACTCAAAAAAAATAGTAAAAATATTTTCAAAAAGAGCTTTAAGATATATTTTTTCATTTTAAATAAAAGGTACATTAAATTTTTAATTTACGCTTTCGTCATATTCGCGCATGGACAATTCATGTTTGCGAAGGGTTATTTTTTTTTTTTTCCTTGTATAATTTCCACTGCTCCTTATATCACTTCGTATGCGGAAATACCCATTTTATTCTCCCTGCAAAAGAATAATTTGATTACTCTTACTATAAGGTTGATACCTTTTTTACTTTGCGCGGCAAATAGTTCTTACCTTGCGTGGTAATAATTTTTATCAGTGCAGGATAGTAATTTTTTTATTTTCTATCATATTTTTTGCCCCTCTTCGCCCTCCGCAAATGTTTTTTTTTTTTTTTTTTTTTTTTCCCTAACAGGGCTTGCTTTTTAACCCTTTTCATAGCTTAATCACCGATTAGCAATAAAACATTTACACACTAATTTTTTGTGGAAACTTTTTTTAAAAAAGGAAAAATTTTATTTTTCAGAGTAATATTAAGAATACTACTTGGATGCATTAATAGCGAGTTATTCTTCTAATTGAGAATTCGCTATTAATTAAAAGAAAAAAAAAAAAAAAAGTGTATACATATATATATATATATATATATATATATATATATATATATATATATATATATATATATATATATATATATATATATATATACGCTAGGTATGCGCGATGGTCAGTTGCAAAATGCAGTATGCATTTATTAAGGAGTATGAGAACTCGTAAAAAAATTAATTTGAAAAAATAATTTATTTTATAGGATTTTTTTCCTAGCTTTTCTTCCTCTTTTTTCTTTTTTCCTGGCCCCTATCTATATGAGGGAAGGAATGGACATGAGATTTCGGAAGTTGTCCAAAAAGAAGCACCTGTTATTAATTTTTCTTTTGACACTTGGGATATATGTAACTGTGTTTTTCTTTAAGTCGAATTGGACTTTTTTGGTACAATGCTCTTTTGATTTTCCTTTTTTTAAGATGGATTTTATGCTGCTATAATTTCGATTTTTATCTGTTGTATCCTGGATGGACAATGTACCCTTTGAGCCCATCTCTTCTGTAGTTTGGTTCATGTTATTTCCATTTCCCGCGTCTGATTTTGCTTTAGCTTTTACTTTACCATTTGCTTTGGCTTTTACTTTACCATTTGCTTTAACATTTGTTTTCCCCTTTCCTTCGAACTGGGTACTTTTTTTTTTCTTTGCCAGTTTAACTTCTCCATTATTTTGCATATCATCCTCAAATTTAATAACTGTGGACTTTATCTTCTTTTTCTTCTCGATTATATATAATCCCCTATTTTTTTCTTTTTTCCCATTACCATTGACAGTGAGTTTAGTTCCGTTAACAAGTTCACGATTTGAGCCTTTCATTTTCTTTTTTTTTAATTTATTTATCGCAGGCGCTGAGCACTTTTCAACACCCGAATGAATCTCCTCCAACGAAAAAATTTTTCTTTTTTTTTTCATTTCTCCATTTCCAATTAATTTTCTTTTTTGTACGCAAGTCCCTTTTAAAACAGCTTTATTAATGGAATAAATTGGAAGTGAAGTTTCGCTATTTTCAATGACAATACTACCAATAAAATTTTTTTTTTCTTTATTTTTATTAATTTTATCCAAAATACGTGCATTCATTTTATTTCCATTTGTAAGATGAATATCTTTTTTATTGCATGTGCCCCCACCATTCGTTATTATATTTTTTTTCTTTTTTTTTTCCATATCTTTTTTACATTTTTTTATCTTATTACCAACGGGAATAAGATTGTTGTTGTCCTTCTTTTCCTTCTTTTCCTTCTTTTCCTTCTTTTTGTTTTTTTTTTTTTCTGCCTTTTTTTCCAAATGCACCTTTTCACTTTTCGTTTTTCTTTCCATTTTGTCACAGTTCTCATCACCGTTGCTTTTGTTACTGATAGTAGTGCTGTTACTGCACTGATCACAGGCACTGGATAATATGCCCTGGTTTACGTGAAAATGGTGAAGTCGACGATTACGCATACCGCCAATGCCACTGCAAATGGAGGAACGGCAATCCATGCTAGAACTGCTGACATTATCCGGATCGTCGTCAATGTCACCATCCCACCCTTCCATCTCGTCCTGTTCTGACAGTTCCAACGGTGTCGTACTGTCCCTTTTCTGTTTCTTTATGTGAAGTAAAGCATCGTCCTCAATATGCCCATTCTGCAAACAGTTTAAGTCTCCTTCCAAATTTTTTTTTTCGCCGGATGTTTGTGCAATTTCAGACGCTTCATCTGGAAGACAATTTGATGCGTCCCTCGTTTCTTCTGTCCCGTCTTTCCTGTCTGCCCCGTCTTTCCCGTTTGCCCCGTCTTTCCCGTTTGCCCCGTCTTTCCCGTCTTTCCCGTCTTTCCCGTCTTTCCCGTCTTTCCCGTCTTTCCCGTCTTTCCCGTCTTTCCCGTCTTTCCCGTCTTTCCCGTCTTTCTCGTCTTTCCCGTCTTTCCCGTCTGTCCCGTCTGTCCCGTCTGTCCCGTCTTCCGAAGGTTTCTCGTTATTTTCGCTATATTTGTCAAGGGAAATGTTTTTTTTTTCTTCCTCCTTTATTTTATCCTTCCTCCATGCAGAGTATACTATATTGTAGAATCCTTTTAAAATATTTAATGCTTTCTTGTTTTTACATTTTAATTTGTATTTTTTAATTTTTTTCAGTAAAAGCCTTTTCTTTATTTTCACTTTTAAAATCATAAAAAATATTTTTTTTTGAATAATATTAACAATATAAGTTTTATCTGTTTTGCAAATTATTTTAAAAAATGGATCAATTAATAATAAAAACTGTTTTGTATTATATTTTGATTTTTCTTTTTTTAATTTTAAATATTTTTCATTACCTGAAAATTCTTTATAAAATGTATCAATATAATTATAAAAAATATCATTACTATCATTAAAAATATTAATAATAATTTTATTATATTTTTTAATGTAATTACAATCCCATGAATATTTATGTAAAAACATTAAAATTTCTGCTTGAAAAATTCTACATAAAAAAAGAAACTTATTTAATCTATGTATATCCAAATTATCATATTTCATTGACATAATATTAAAAAAATTTTTTATATATAAAAAAACATTTTCCTTTTTATAATCATCTAATTGACCATCAAATATATGTAATAGTCTACATATTTTTAAAGCACTTTTTTTTTGATCATCTAAAGAATAACATAACCAATAATAATAAAACAATCCCTTACAAATATATTCTATTTTCTCCTTAGTTAATTTCTCTCTATTTCTTTTTACATAATCGTAAAGCAACTTAACACCTCCTTCTCTATTTTCCTTATCCGCATGACACAACTGAATAAAGATAGCCTTAATTCCTAACGGATCCATACTACACTATTTCCCTATATTTAAAAAAGGGGGATTAAATAAACCTCCTCTTCTTTCACTTGGACTTCTACGTTCGCCTTTACGTACGCATGTACGCACGTACTTACGTAACGACGTATGTATTTATGTATTTATGTGCATATGCCTGTTTATACTCCCGTATGTGTTTAATATTAGCGTGGTAACTTCGTGACCTTCGAACATGTGCTGATTATATATCACCGGGTTTTGGGAAGGTATACTACACTATGCTAACTATACTACACTATGCTAACTATACTACACTATGCTAACTATACTACAATATACTAACTATACTATACTATACACTTCCTACAATTTTTGGATAAACCTCTCGCATGCCTAAACATATGTATATGCATATATACATATATCGTATTTGCTTTCTTTTGTATCTTTCTCTTGAAGCATTTTCCCCCCCTACACTCAATGGTTGCGAAATGGGATACTTTAAACTATGGTAAGCAGTAAATGCTTCTTTGCACAACGTGTGTTTTGCAAGATATACACAGAATGGGGAATTAGCCGGCAGCGATGAAGGGGCAGAGATGAAGAGGCCGCTATGAAGGGGCAGCTATGAAGGGGCAGAGATGAAGAGGCCGCTATGAAGGGGCAGCTATGAAGGGGCCGCTATGAAGAGGCAGAGATATAGGTATACGTACGGATGTAGATATCAAATGGAAAAAAATTACGGATGGAGGAGATACTTATGCAAAAGGTTACTGATTCACCCATGCTAACATTAAACCGCTTGGGAAAAATAGCATGAAGTAAGATTTTCCCAATTGGTGTTAAACGTAAAAACGTATTTTTTTTTTTTCTTTTTTTTTTTTTTAACTTTGATATTTTTAATGTCAACTTTTTGTTTTTAATTTTTTTAAAAGTTCTTTTATGTAATTCACGTACGAATTCATTTTTAACTTTTCTTTAAAATTTTTTTTTTTCCTTTTTTAAAATGCGGTTTACCTTTTAAAAACTCCTTTTGCTTATTTAAAATTTCTCTTGTTCTTTTTGAAAACACCTCTTATGCTTTTTTTAAAATCTTTTTTATTTTTTAAAAATCTTTTTTATTTTTTAAAAAGCATTTTTATCTTTTAAAAATCCTTTTTGAATTTATTTTTCGCTCTTATATTTTCAAAATTTTATTTTTATATTTTTAAATTTTCGAAAAACAGAAAAACAAAAAAAAAAAAAAGCTCTTTTCCACAGTGCTACATATGATAAACCACTGATAAAGAGCAAGGAAAAAGATACAAAATAAAAATAAAAAATGAAAGAGAAAATAAAAAAAAAAAAAAAAAGATAACCTTTGCTATTTTGTAAAGAGTGGACAAATATCATACTAGAAACGGATATAAAATGAACAAATGGAAAAATTATATATTCATTAAATAGGAAGTATCAAAAAAAAACAAAAAAAAAACAAAAAACACCAGAATATGGTAAAAAATGGTAAGACCGTAGCAGAACTAGGGGAGTAAAAAGAACTAGGAACAAAAAAAATAAAGATAACATCACATTTTAAAAAAGGTATATATAATAGCACATAGCGTTAAAGCAAAAATATCTTATTTTTTTAGCTAACAAAAATATGGCATACATAAGTAATCATAAAGGCTATTTTCAAATGAACATAAAAGACGTGTTCAAAAAAGCCCAAACGGTGTGTTCGAATTAGCAGACAAAAATGATAGTAACACCTTTTTAAATTTTATTTTATGGCATTATTCGTTAACATTTAATGTCACTCAAATGCAATGGAAAAAAACAAACTTTGCAAAAATTATAGAAATAAAAATGCTTTATTATAAAAACAAAGTAAAATTAGCATACTCTATGAAGAAAAAATAACATGTGTATGATGTATAGGTAAAGGCACTATTTTTTTATGTATCCCTGTGTATCTTACGATTTTCCCAAAAAAGTGTATTACTCTACCAGAGCCCTTTTTTTTTTTTTTTTTTTTTTTTCCTTTTTTTAATAACTATTTGAGGAAACATATATATTTTCAGTTATCTTCAACTTCCCGTTTTCTCCTCCCACAATATTGTAAATGAAAACGAGGCACGCACAACTTTTCTCAAAAATTTAGAAAGGGCGTTGGTAAAACAGAGTAGCGACGAAGTTAACGACGATGCGATTGACGCCAACACACCTTCCACTTTAAAGTCAATGATTATTCTGAAAGTGCCCCGTTGTAGGAATTTTTTGTGGACGTAATTCGCTTTGGATTTCCGTATAAAAAGAAAAAGCACTAACAAAAAAAAAAAAAAAAAAAAAAAAAAAAAAAAAAACAAAAAACTCTGCGCTTATGCTTAAGTTCTTTTTCCTTCCTGGAAAATTAAAAACGCGAAATTGCATATACATACAGCATTCTTATCCCTGAGAACGTTTAAAATTTTGACACGCACTTGCTAACCTATGCACAGATATACCTCCAAAATGATATGCACTCACGTAATTTTACGTGCGTATATTTATTCCTGTACAAGTGAATATTCCATCCGGCCCTTTTTCCAATCATCAAAACGTAACTTTCCATGCAACGCAAAAAATTTTTCTCCTCTAATGTTTTTTTATCCTCATGTTTTCGTGAACGAGAAGATCAATAGCACGCGTTAAGATACAACTTTTCTATTTTTTCTCTCTTCATAAAACCATAATTAACATAATACATAACATCTTTCAAATGATTTTTCCACAACATAAATTAGGCCATTACACAAATAATACATTTTCGTCAACATGTTTCAAAAGTTCATTAATGTTTCTTTACCTCCAAAAGTGGTTTTCATTTTTTTTTTTTTTCTATAAGAACGTTTTCACAATTTTGTAAATTCTGAACAAACTTTCCAATCAGTTCGAGTAATGACAAACGCGTCAAAAGGTGTGAAGGATATACCCCGTGAAAGCGTAAAAGAATATATGTTTCCCTTCTCTTCACATTTAAAACATTGTCATAAAGACTGGGATATTTTGTAAAGATAATTCTCATTAAATTGGAACAATCCAAAATGCGTTGTGTATCGATTTCTCAACTTTGCTATATGAACATCTTTATTGCTCCGAATGATAGACTTTTTTTTTTTTTTTTTTTTTTCGCACAATTTAGAATATTATTTTCCATCATATAAAATATATATATTGCTATAAACATTCCATTTTTTAATCAAACACAGGAAAATAAAAAGAGGGGGTGAAGTTATATAACATTACTGTACTCTTCAATTCATGTACATTCCCGATTTTAACTACGGTACTTTTCCCTCAACGAATCGATAAAACGGGTGCATCGGTTTGCATACATTTTTCGCAAAGGTGCTTAATGCCCATGGGACTATAAAAAAAATATGTGCAAAGCAGGCACGTATAGAGGCCTAAAAGGGAGACACCAAAACGGAAACAGAAAAAGAGGGAACAAAACGAATAATACCACCATTCTGTTCATATAACACACAGGTAACACGCAAAACTCGTGCACTCCGAAAATGGAAGGAACTTTAAAAGGGGGACTATTGAATTAGAAGAAGATTTCTTCTGCCTTACGTTTTGTGTGCTGTGTTGCAAATTATACTGGTTTAACAGAAAAAAGCAAATTCAGTGTTCATCTCTTCAAATTTAAGGAGTTCTTTGCTGTGGTTTAGCGTAGTGTGTCTTTTTTTTTTTTTTTTTTTTTCCCGTTTCCACGCAAGTATTTTCAAAATAGTATCTCAATCACAATATAGTATACTGAATGGATACATGCATGTGCATATATGTATGCACTCCACACAAAAAAGTATTGCGACCAGGTAAACATCTGACCCAATCTAAGTGCATAAAATATTCACAGTTAATGTCACACCTTCGTTTTCTCCAATTTTACTTTCCACACGTGCACCTACTTATCCTGAACCGTAGCTCCTTCAACGGCTCGTAAAAAAGTTTCCCTATATTAGCTCTCATTCTAAGAATAGATCTTTCCCATTTGGGGAAAGAAAAAACAATCGCATGAAAAAAAAATTAGCAAGAATACTACGACGAAGCAGTTTCCTATGTTCGCTTTTTTATCACCAGCATTTTCTTCCCTTTTATTAATTCGAAAATTGGAAAAAGAGGGAATAAACTACATATATGAAAGTTTTTATTTAAGTAAAAAAAAAAAAAAAAAAAAAAAGAGTTTCCCCAATTAAGAAATGAGCAGCAAAAAAGGGGGAAAACATCTTCTTTACGATGACTACCAAGATGATTTCGAGGATTACGATAACTATGATGAAGAACAATACTCCGAATTTGAATGCGAGGAAAAAGTGAACAGTTTGAATACAAAAATTTGTGACAGTAAAAAAAAGAATACAACAACGATGAAGGCAGAGAAAAGGGGAAAAGGTGGAAAAACCGAAAAGGATGGAGCACAGGGGAGAGGAGGAAACCAAAAGGGAGTAGCAAAAGAAAAAGTAAGTATAAAAAAAGAGTTAATTATATCCTTGGAAACGTGTAAAGAAAATAAGTACATAATGCTGAGCACGCTGAATGTGCTTGTGTTGGGACATATTGATGCGGGAAAATCCACACTAATAGGTGCGTTGTTGTATAACTTAAATTATGTCAGTGAGCAAACCCTAAAAAAATATGAACGTGTCAGGGAAAGCGCCAAATACACATATATATTAGACGAAGAAGAGGAGGAGAGAGAAAGAAATATAACCCTTTTCAATAAAAAAAAGGAATTCTTTGTGTATTATACGAAAAATGACATCAAGCAAGCCTACCTTCATATGCTAAACAGTGAAAAACCAGGGAAATATATGAACAATGTTAAAAATGATGGGAAAAAAGTTAAGGATCATGAAAATGGAGAGACTTTCAATGTGGATGGGATATCAGAATGGAAGGATTTTCAAAATGGAGAAAGTAGCGAACCTATTTTCATTGATAGAAATACATTTGAAAATTTGTATAAAAGACAAATTATACACAACGATGTGGTGTGTTTTAGAAAAATTAACATTTTCGACACACCCGGACATAATGAGCTAGTAAATAATTTGCATTCCTGCAGTTTTTTTGCGGACTGTGCCATATTAGTAGTTGATGCAAACAACATTCATAATAAAAAAAATGACGAAACGTACAGAAATGTGTCCATACTAAAATCAGTGGGAATTTCCAACATTATTGTTGTGGTAAATAAAATAGATTTATTTGATTACGATGAAAATATTTTCGAAAGCATATGTTCAACTATAAGGTCTTTTTTTGAATGCAACAAAAATGACAGCATTTACGAATTTGTGCTTAACAACAACTTTTATGTACGCACAATATGCCCTGGAAAAGCATGTGATGCTACCCAAAAGGGTCGCAGTAACTGTCATCTGTTCGAAAGGAAATTAATATTCACCCCCGTTTCTGCGTACAAAAATAAAAATATAGTAAAATTTGAAAAAGGGAACATTCCACTATTCAATCGCAATTACTGTCTGTATGATGAAATTAAATTCATGAACTTGAGTAAGGATTTGTTTCAACTCAAAGTGTGTAAGGAGTTTTTATGTGATAAAAAAAACGCTCTGGCATCTTACTACAACTTTGTAGACTATGATATTGCGAGTAAAGATAATAAAAGTTGTGAAACCAAAAAAGCCCTTTTCGCTAACAACCTTTTTTATAATTATGGTGAAGGAGACCATGGAATGTCATTACACTCAGTTAGAAAATCGCGAAAAGAAGATGACAGTATGTTTGTTGGTGTTATTCAAGATTTTACCGAATCAAATAATTTGATCAAAGCAAGCATTAAAATATTAAATGGATTTTTAAAAGAAAAAAATGATTATACTATATTGCCACTTGGGGAAAAGGCTACCATTAAAAAAATAGAAAAAAATACCTGCTTTTGCAAATATATTAACATAAACAATTTATGTGACTATTTGATCAGTACAAAAGATTTGGGTCTAATTAAGCAATTTTTTTTGAAAGAAGCAGATTCTGTTTTTTCCAGTAGTAAAATGGAAACGAAAAACGCTAACACGCAAGAGGGTTCCCTCGCATATTTTCCCTCTCCAAACGAATCTATACAAAACGGAGACAGGAAAAATTATTTCGCAGATTTTATTAAAGTCTTAAGCGAAGTTGCAAAAAATTGCGTAGTTAACGAACATGTTAATATAACGAACGACATCGTGGAAAACGTTTCTCTCAAAATCGATGATAACAAAGTACATAACGGTTGCGTTTTCGTGAATAACACGGTGGAGAGTATCGCAGAATGTTCTCCATATGCTATGAATACCGTTATCACTTGCAACAGAATGAAAGTATTAATAAAAATGAATGAAATAAAAATTCCCCTCATAATAGGAAGGCAATATCTCCTTTATTCCCTAAACTTTACACATAGCATAACCATTAAAAGGGTTTATTATGTTTATAAAAATAAGAATTCCCCTTTAAATTCAAGTGACTTCCCGCATAATAAATTAAAAGTTAATGGGGACGATAAAAATTCAACACACATTCATAACTTGGAAATGTATAAGAAAAAAAATAACATACTTTACGAAAGGGTTGAAAATACAAGATGCCTTCGTAGTCACGAAACGGGAATTATAGAAATAGAAGTTAATAATAACGCATTAATGTGTACTCAACATTTCGGAAATGAATTAAATTATTTTATCACTTTAGATGGCCCTTTTTTTAATATTTATGATTTCCTCTCATTCAGCGTTTCTCCCTTATCTCGTTTTATATTGTCTGAAGAAAATCAAATTGTTGCCAGCGGTTTAGTGTTAAAAGAAAAATGAATGTGTTACTTGTGCACACATAAACAAGCACATAAAGTTATACCAATTTCGCAATAGCTTGCCATTTTTCGATCACTTGCACCTTCCACTTTATTGTCCCAGTTGTGCATCTATATATTATATATATGTGAGGAAAGCGTAAAGTGAGGCGAATTGAAGTGCTCCATGCAAAAAAAAGGCATATAAACATAAATAGTTGTAATACTCCACAAAGTTAAAGCAATAAACATGTAGCAAGCAAAACAAATGCTTATATAAGCAAAACAATTTTCGAACCATTTTAACAACATAAATGCACGAATTACAAAAATTATTTTGCTTATTTAGAAAAGGTGAAATTCATCGTGTAATAAAAAAAAAAAAAAAAAAAAAAGGAAATCATACTACAAATCATAAGTTTTTTTATATGCCACTTTGACAATTTAAATTATTTTACATTATGTATTTTTTATTTTAAAATTAGTAAGGCGGTATTAATATAATTTCATATAGATACTCATATACGCGGAAAGTAAAAAATGTCACAGTTATTTCCGCAGTATTTACTGAATTGTACCTTTTCATTTGCGCTTCTTTCCTTTTTCAGTTCATTTATTCTCTCCTCAATAAGTTTGTCCCATTCCTTTGCTGGCAGTTCAATTTTACTAGGCTCATAGGGAAACATCTTGGCTGCTTCCACATGCAAGTATATTTATGTATAAAAACAAATGTGCAGCAAACAAAATTACTACGTACGTATATATGTTATATATTCATATATTGTACATATACATACTTACATATAAATATATATTTCTATAAACTGTGCTATTTTGTTGAAAAATTGTGCTTCTTTCAAATCGCATTACTTATAGGAATAAAATAATTTAAAAAAAAAAAAAAAAAAAACATTTTTTTGCGCTATTATTAGTTATAATGTTAAAATTATTTTGCTTTATGTACATTTGAAATTAAGTTAAAAAAAAAAATTCCCTTTCTCTTTTTTGCTGCCGTAGAAGACATTTTTTCTCTTGATAAAATTTAGCACATATTTCAGCATTACTAAAAAATGATTCATTTAAAAAGTATATCTTCCCATAGGCGACCACATCCCAAATGGAAAATAACATTTAATATTTATAAAAAGCCAAATGTGCATTTCTCAAATTATGTAAATACTTTTAATAAATGTAGTGTAAACAAAAAAATAAGCCCAATGTTTTTTTGCACCACAAAAAACTCAGATTACATTAATTATATGAACGAAATAAGTAATTTTATTGAAACGTTTGAAAAAAATTCTGACTGTGCGTCACCCAATGAGGAAAATATCATTTCAGTATTACAAAAGATAAAAAGAGAAAAAAAATATGAGGAAAGTGAAGATGCCATGGAAATTATAAGTAGCATAAAACTCTTAATTGATAAAAGAGTTCGTCCAATAATCATAAATGATGGCGGAGATATAAAATTTATCTGTTTCGACGTTGATGATGGTACAATATTACATATGCAATACGCTTTTTCCTCATATGCATAAATATATATATATATTTATTTATTTATCTATCTATCCGTGCTTGTATTTATTTATAATAAGAATAGCACCTACCCAACTAAATACATACTTCCATGAGTGTGTTACCTTTTTATTGAAAACCTTTTTCAAACGTTGTAACCTTTTAGGCATAGTTTACGTACAGTTAGAAGGAGCCTGCGTTACATGTTCACAAAGTGAAATAACGCTACAGTACATGATAAAAAATATGTTAACATATTATATATCTGAAATTAAGGAAATTAAAAATGTATCAAAAAATGGAACCATTCTTTAGCGCGTGTAATATGTATGCACATATATACGTTCTGTATGTGTTTACTGTTTCCCACTAAAATAAAAGGAAGTTTTCTTTTGAGGAACAAAAATGTTTTGTCACACATTCTTTCTAAATATATAACTTGGATGTTTATATGAACCAAATTGGGAATATATTAGACACATAGTATTCAAAAGCACATAATCTTTTAAAAATTGAAGATAATGGAAATGTCTCCTACAGTTTAAGCTTTAAATTCACAAGTGTGTTTTAACAAGAATATACTCATGAAAATACCTTCTTTGATGTTTCATTATAATGTTATTTTCTTCTATTTAAGTAAAACACATTTACTTTATTTACATCACCAATAAAACCTTTTTTTCATTTTTGTTTACGTTCGAAATAAAATGTAGATCAAATATAGAAGTTCATGTTTAACTAAAAGTAACATAATGCTAACAATTTGGAGAAAAGTTTGTAGTTATATTTTTCATTTTTTTTTAAATTTTATGAAATATAATATTTCTACATTTGCACTGAAAAGTTAAATGTTTATAACCATATATGGTGACAATTCCGTGGCAGCACGTCACCTATTTAAGATTTTTGGCATAAACGTTATACTTTTTTTTTTTTCTTGTTTGAATATTTATTTGTTGCTTCCTTTTCTTTTATAAATGTAACCCAAAAAGTTGTATATATAACGTTTGCATAATTTTGTCTGCATGCACAATGGACATGAACAATTCATATTTTGTCTTTATTTTTGAAGAACATTATGAATTGTTAATATTTTTTTTTACTCCTATTATTGCTATGTATAGTGATGAATTAAATAAAGTAGTTAAAAAAAAAAAAAAAAACGTGTTTTTAAACACACACACATAAAGATAACACACCAGAAAATTTATGTAAAACAAAATGTAGTGTACGAGTTTTTCTCAAAAATAATATATTCTTTTTATAGAACAATGGCATTACCCATTATAAACCTTTTCACTGATGTTTCCTTTTTTATACAACATTTCTTTTAATTTATTAAAGGGATATATACATTTTTTAAAAACGTATATATTATTTGTTAAAGAGCATACGTATGTATTAAAGTAAAAGGCACATAAGACAATTATATATAAATGTAAGGTTTAAGTTCAACTTAATATAATAAAAACGCATTTAAAAAGAGAAAATATTATTTTGTGCAGCACAATTTTCCTTTTTTTTCCCCCCCTTGAAAAAACAAGAACAGAATTATAAGTAAAATATGCATGCTTAGTTTTTCTTTTCCAAGTCATCACTTGTTTTATATTTTTTCTATGAAAATTTGTTTTTTCCATTATGATAAATTCTTAAGCAGCATATATTTCTTGAAAATCTTATAAAAGCATTCATCCTTTTATATTAAGAAAGTAATGTTAGAATAATTTGCTCTTTCTGAAAAAGGAAGAACAAAAATGAAAAAATATAAAAACGCTCTGCACATTTTTCGTTTTCATAATTATTTCTGTTATTTTTAAACACTGGTTCACGACTGTATATGTAAATGACCCATATAGGTGTCATACATTTAGCTAATTTGTTTTCCAATTATAGAAATGGTTAATAGAATATGTATATTATATATATATATATATATATAATATATATAAGTATGCATTTTTAGGAATGTGCTATTAGACTTTTCTAAAAAAATCTGCATATTTAATGATTCTTTTATTTTAAAATAGCTACATTAATTTAAAACATAACGTATACTTTTTCTTAGTGTATAAAGATAACACGTTAAAAATGTTATTAATGAAACTTAAAAGTATATTTTTATTTCACACATAAACATCATCTTGTTATTCTGCTATATGGTGTATATTGTAAAATATAAAAAGTATATTCTAAAAGGTTATATTCTTTTTAGAATATACTTCGGTGTACATATACCCGCGTGTGGACGTGCTTTTCATGCTATACGTCTACAATATCTTTTCAAATTGTTCCGTAAACATTATTTGAAAAATTGTAAATTTTTCTTTTAAATTTATACTTATAAATTAGAAATCAATGAAACCATAAAATACGCACGGCACTTTGAAAAGTGGTCTCTTCTTAATTAAAAAAATAAAACTTTTATATCCCAAGGATTTTTGATGTATCTGTGTCTGAAGATAATACGTATTAGTTTCTCATTGAAGAGAAGAAGCTATTTTATGTTTTACCCCAAATAAGCTTACTTTATTTATACCCCAGTTTATGTAATTTTTATTTTGTATCTCTATAATGCAAATAAATTCGGTAACTACAACTAATGGAGATTCATCAAATGAAAAAAAATACATAGATTCAACAAAGGAATCCAAAGAATTGCATAATTTAAGCAATGAATCAGACGATAGCTCAGAATTGGAATTTAATTTCAAGAAGCATATTACAGATAATTTTGAAACAGAAAACAAAGGATTATTTAAACTTTCTTTTTCGAAGAAAATGAATTCTAGATCAAATTCTATTAACGATAATGAAGATAATGAATCCTCGGTGGATAATGCGCATAAGAAAAATTTGAAATTTCATTGCGGAAATAACAAAATAGTAGAATCTGAAATCCTAGAACAGGATGAAACGAAAAGTATCTCAGAAGACAAAGATGAAATAATAACTAAACTAAAAAGAGATATAGTTCTTCTCACCAAGAAATATGAAGAAAAATTAAATAATATAGAAAAGGTTGAAAAGAATAACTTTCAGCTAGAACAAATATATAAAAATAAATATTATATAGATATTAAAAAAGAAAAAAAGAAAATGACAGAAATTCGATCTGAAAAAGAAATGTTGCTTAAGAAACTTTATTATTATAGTGATTTTTTTCAAAAATTGAAAAAAAAAATTCGATATCTTCTTAGAAACACTCGTACTGTTGTTGAACTTTTTGGAACGACTGAAAATATACATTTTTTACTTAAGAATGTCAAAGATATTTCATTGTTCATGGAATCCATGGAATGCGGAAATCTCCAAAAAAATAAATATAGATCAAAAGAAAAAAGTACAAAATTTATGGTTCATAATTCGGAAAACGTGAAAAATGAAAATATAAAAAAAGAGAACATTAATCCTATAAAACAGTTACGTAGATTAATAAATCCGTCTTCTAAAAAAATAAATTGCCCTTCAAATTATACAATTAGGAAAAAAGAAAAAATACAAAATGTATGCAGCACTAATAAAGGAATATATCTACGAAATGATTCATTTCTAAAATATTATGAGGGGAGACATAGCCAAAATAAAAACAGATATAATCTAGGTGGGAAAAAAAAAAATGCATTAGAACATCAGTGTAAAATAAAAAAGAGCAATTATGAAAAATTTAAAAATCCACAGATCAACAATACTGTAAATTCGAAAAAAAAGAATAAAATAACAAATTTCACAATACGCCTGAAAAATATATCTCCTCAAAACTCTGACAATATATTAAATTTATTGAGAAAAACAAGAAAAATTAATTATTTATTGAAACATTCTATGAATGTTGAATGTGATAAATGGACAAATTATCTAAAAGGAAATATAAAGAATGTAAATTATAGAAGTAAAAATAACACGCCAGGTAAAACTAGATAATTTGTATTACGAAATCATAAGAAAGACTCTCTAGTAAACAATTTTTCACTAAGCAAAAAACGGGCTTATTTACAAGTGCAAGAATGTAGAAAATAAAATATTTTAACAAAAAGAAAAAAAAGAGAAAATAAATTGATTACTAAGGTAAAAAGGAAAATATAAGTTGCAGCACTAACGAATCGTTAATATTGAGAGATTAAATAAATTATTTAAAAGTGTATTTTTACGTAACAATTTACCATGTTTGCATACAATCCTCTTACCATAATAAAAATAAATTAAAAAAAAATCACTAACAAGATTGGTGACATTTTCTAAAAATAAACGATTTGCAATTAAATGATTATTCGAAAGTGTAATTTTATGCATATTATACAACCTAATTGGGAAAATATTATTATTTTTTTTTTGTCAAATTGTGGATTATTACTATTAAAAAAAGTCATGCAATTGTTGAAATAGTGAACTTGTCATTAAAAATTAACTCTTAAACACAATATCATAATTATATATTTAAGAATTAAGGTGCTTTTTGTAGTTTCTATTTTTTTGTTATTTTGACTATTTTTAAGTGTTGTAAAAACTGGTTAGGTATACGCTAATTCATTAATTAAAATGACATAGTGAATCATTTTCTGCCTACATTAGTCCCATCCATTTTGTTATTGCCAATGAACATTTTGTATTAAAATTTTAATCTAAAAAAAAAATGAATATTCGAATGCCATTTCATAATCATTATGACTATTTTAATTAAAGAATGCGTAGAAAATACCACAGCTTTAAAATATGGTTATATAAATATTAAAAACCTTTTATAATTCCCAAAATTGAGAAATTTTAGCAAAAAAGGAATATACAAAAATATATGTACATTTTCTTCTATGAATTATGTGTTCCTTTTAATGTATAGAAATACTAAAATTATAAAAATAAAATTTTCGTACTATAAAGAATACTACTCCTTACTATCACCTTTGAACATTCTTTGCATAAAAATTTTGCTTATTAATAACTTTTATATTATTACATAATAGTTAAATGTACGCCCAATTGTAAAATGTAATTTTTTGCCTAAATTATACAAATGTGTCAAAAACTAAAATTAATCATTCTTTTAATTTTAAAGTGTAAAACAACATTGTCATTATTACTCCTACATTTACTGAAGCTTCATACAAACATTTTTGTTATTATACTTCGAATGACTAAGTACAAAGCTTTTGTTATTCACCTCTGCTAAAACGGAAGTTTCTTATATTTTATTTTTTTACAAAACATTTTTAGTGTATAATTTATTTACTTACCTTATATTATAGATTTTAGTAAATCTTAACTTTTTTTCTGTTCTACGTAAGTGTTGAAAAAAAAATCTTCGATATTATAACCTTTGATACATTAAAAATTTGGGAATTCAAAAAGATTATGTCTTGCGACGACGTATTTTTATAAAATACCAAGTATTCGAAATGGTATTTTACCTTAACCTAACTATAAGTGTCGTTACCCTATGTTTATTTTTTCCGTTTATTCAGTTTTCTCCAACTGTACCGAAAAAATGTTTGCATAATGATTTTATAATTAAAATAACATGAGATATTATAATAAAATTGTGGAAATATAACTTGTAATTACAAAAATTCCTTTTTACTTTTATATTCTATATGTAAGAATTCCATTTCCATGAGTTTTACACGTTTATATAAACTCCAAATAACTAATACATTGAATGTGCTACACATGTTAAGTATATAACGTATTAACACGATATAATTTGCTTTCATTAATGAATAATGCCATAATAAATAAGAATTCATTCATTTCATGTTTGTTAAATCAAACTATAAAAGAATAACCAATAAATAGAGGTTTGTCCATGTAAAAAAAATTATTCAAATTAAAAAATAAAGAGATTTAAAAAAACACAATTATTTTATATTCCAAAAGTAATTTTTAACATCATCATATGTCTAATAAATATAATAAATAATCGCAATTAAAAATATAAAAAAATAATTAAAAATAAAATGAAAAATATTATAAAATAAATATACTGCCAACAAATTATAATATATTATATAATAAAAATTACTATTTTAAATAAATTAAAAAAAATATATTTTTTAAGAAAAATTAAAATAATAATAAATATAATAATTAAAAATATAAATAAATATAATTTAATAAATAAAATTACTTAATTTAAATAATATAATTAAATTATAACTTTCGCTATATAAAAAAGTATAAAATATTTTTGTTAATATTTTATAAAAGATAATATTCATATATTATTATATCATTATAATATAATAAATTTAAAAATATCATAATTTTGTTTTTAAATAATAATTATAATTAAAGTTATACGTTATTAAATTTAATTAATAACCAAAAAAATATAAATAAAAACATATATAATTAACATAAAATTTAAATAAATGTATTCATAAAAAATAATATATATTTTTAATAATAATAAATAAAATTGATATATTTAATGAACTAAATAATAATTAAAGTAGTAAAATTATTAAATGAAGTGTAATAATATATTAATTAAATAATAATAAATAAATAAATTTGTAAACTAATTATTTTTATTAAAAAATTATATAATATAAATAATAAATCCTTGTTTTGTTATTTTATTTTAAATAAAAACGGGGAATAATTAAACAAATTAAATATATAAACGCATAAAATAAAAAAAGAATATTTAAATAAATAAAAATAACTAAAATAAATAATTAATAATAGTAAATGAATAAGATAAATTCAATTTATAATTAACGAAATAAATAATTTATAAAATATATTAATTTCATAATTAAATAAATAATTAATGATTATTAATAATTAATTACCTCGTAAAAAAAAAAATATATATATAATTTAATTAATTAATTTATTAATAACAATAAATAAAATAATTAAAAAAAATATATTAAATCAATATCAATAAAATTAATTAATTTATAAAATAAATATACTATTCTTTTTTAACACGATGTAAATATATATATATTATATAACTATTTACAAATAAATAACATAAATAATAAAGAATTAATAAAAATAATAAAAATAAATAAATTAATTAAATAATTAATTCGTAATAAATTATTCATATTTTAATTTTATTAAAGATAATTAAAAAAAATAGCAATTAATTAAAATTATATTAACTGAATAAATATTTAAATATAAAAATTAATATTATATTATTAGGCATTTAAATAATATATTTTTTATAATAATATTATGTAATAATATATTAATAAATTATTTAACTATTATATTTATATATATATATATATATATATATATATATTTTTTAATTAATAAATAAAATATATTCAATAATTATATATAATATAACTTTTTATTAATTGTATTTAAAATTAATAAATTATTATTATATTTATTTTATATTATTTTTTAATATTTTATTTAATAATAAAACAAAAATTAATTTTGTATTAATAATTATTTATAATAATTAAAATAATTTAATATACAAATTTTATTCCAAAGGAACATTATAAGAAATTAAATAAATAAAAATAATTATGTTTATAAAAATTATTAATATAAATATTTAATTATTTACAACATTATCTTTTAAAATATATATACATAACTTATTTTTATCTTTATTATTGGTTCATATTAATATTATATAATTATTCATTAATATAAATAATTTAATTGTTTAAAATATTAGCATAATATATCAATTAATTTTGTATAAATATATATATATATGTATTATTATTATTATTTATTTTATTTAATTATATTTTTTTATTATTTTATAAAATTTTATAAATCATATATTTTTCATTTATTTAATATATATATATGTTTATACTTTTTATAATATTATTTTTTCATATGTTATAAATAATAAATTTATAAATTATATAATTAATATTTTTTTATTAATATTTATTTACAATATTAAATAAAATCATATATTCATAATTATAATATTAATTAATTCATCTTATTTATTGTAGTATTTAATTTAATTAATAAAGTAAATTAATTATATTTATTAGGTATTCAAATTAATTCTTTATAATATTATATTAAATTAATAAAATAATTTAATTATATTCATTAAAGTATTTAAATTAATTATTTCTCTATTATATTTAATTAATAAAATAATTTAATTATATTCATTACAATATTTAAATTAATTAATTCTCTATTATTTTTAATTAATAAAATAATTTAATTATATTTATTTAAATTTTTATCTTACGGTATAATTATTTTTTTTAATTATCTTATTTCCGCTTATTTATTTATGATTATTGTTTTTTAATTAAATTTATTTTAATAGATTATTTTGAAACCTTAATTTATTTGTATAATTAATTTTTTATTTTATATAATTATACTCATTAATTATTTTAAATTACAGTTTAATTTATATTTATTATCTGTTTATATAGTTATTTTATTTTTTAACAATATTTATATTATATGTAATTATAACATACTATTTTCTGTTTCTCTTTGAATATTCAATTATTTTCTTTATAGCTTATTGCTTTTTATTTTTTATTATTGTTTATTTTTTCCTGATCAAAATTACCCCTGTTAATAAATTTTTTGTATGCATTTTTATTGTTTATATTTTTAGATCCATACAACTTGTTGATTAGATCAAGCCGTTTATTTTTAATATAATTGTGTATTTACACTAATCTATATATAATTTTTTTTTTTCACAGATGTTAATTACATACTATCTCTAAAAATTCCATATTTATATGAAATATACTTGCACAAATTTTACAAAAATTTTTTACATCGAAAAGCTCCTTTTTTACATCAACACTTAAAAATTTTAGAAATATGTATAGTACATTGCTCTTTCCATAGAATGGCGATATTACAAAACTTTGAAGTATTATTCGATTTTATATATGTAATATGATTCTAGACAACCTGTGTAGTAATGAAAATGCCATAAACTAGTTATGGATATATGCTTTATTTTATGTATCTCTATGTCTCCCTTTACATATTTTCTTAACGATTTATTTCTTTTAATTTGTATTTTATATTATCGACCTTGTCTTTTGAATAATATTCGCATATTTTTTTTCTACCTTTTAGTGATCATATTATTCATTTAAACATCTTATTTGAAGAAACCTAAATTTAAAATTAATTGTAAGTATATGTTTACTTAAAGCTAAAGTTCATGTAATTAATTTCGTAAACATCTCATTTGTCTGTATTTATTTATAAAATTTCCAAGATTATAAAACTTTTTTAAGTTATGACATTATTGTAATATCGATCTACCTATTTTAAACACAAAGAACAAGTAAAACACACAATAAATATATTCTCGATGTAACACCTTTTATAGTTAATTCATGTCAAGATAATAACTATGGTATATCAACATTTCATATAATTTATGTAAATTGCCCCAAGATTTACAAAATGTTATTAAGTATTAATAGTTATTTCAATATATGCTTACAATTTTTTAAGAACGCTTAATTCACAATAAATCTACAAACCATTGTATGTGCTTGTTTTTTTTAAAATGACACAAAGTGAAATAAAATAAAGATTTATATATGCAAATGTTCATTTATGCGAAAACTATGAATTCGTTAATAACTGTCTCAGGATTACTTTTATTCTCTTATTCATAAAAGGTTTAACGTATCACTTTAGTATAGGTTTTTAAAATCTAAATATTTATAATTATATTTTCGCGATGACTTCTACATGCAAATAATTGCAGCTGCCAATAAATATAACTATGAAAATTTTTAATTGATAATTAGAATGCAGTTTTTCCATTGTTCGTTTGTGTTATTACACGAATGTAAAAATAACTTAAAAAAGCATTATAAATTTTCATCTATAATATATTTTTTCACAATTTTTTCATTTTAATATAAAAAAAATAACTACTAATAATTTTTTTCTTTAATATATATTCCTGAACTTGAATCTTAAATGCACAAACTAAACAAATACATATATTTGAATTAAGAAGCTATATGTATATATTGAAAAGAAAATTACAAATGTGCTTGATGAACTCAATATTAAGTATACGTAGATATCGTTTTAATTCGTGCAAAGCGCTTGGAATAAATATATTACTTTATTTTTTTAGAACATACATTTTTTGGTATTTTTCAAAAAGAATAAATGAATATGCGTTTCAATTTTTGTAGAATTATCACTTATATTATTAATAACCTTTTTATATAAGCAGTTCTTGCAAAATAGAACTTTCTTTCTGCCAGAATAAGGCTAAATTCTGAAATTAAGGAATTTTTTCCTCATATTCAATTAAAGCTCAGACTTATTTTTAAAGGGTTTACAGCCGACGTAATAATAACTAAACCAGGATTTCATGGAGAGTAAAAACGACAAAATATCTAATTTCGTGGACAGCAAACTAAAAAATCTATGTATACTTTTTTTGTATATTCATAAGATAAATTATAATTTGAAATAACTGTGTTGTGTATAAGAGTTATGCATAGTAAACATATGTTTATTATTACTGTGTAAGAAATATTATAGTGTAATTATATGAATATGTGTTATGTGAAGAGAAAATTAGTAAATTTTAACTATAATGTTTTAACATAATTCTTTTTTTTACCATATTTTAAAGCAGATGCAAGACGATACGTAGAATAAAGGAATTCAATAACAGTTTTATTTTTTTAAAAAAACATTGACGAAGCCCCAGGGAAATTATATAATAATGGAAAAATATAATTAAAATAAATTTTAAAAGCAACAAAACACAATTTACATAGATGTCTAAACAAGTTGAAAAATTATGCTTTACAAAAATAGTTTTTCTTTTGTTTCTTCTGCTTTTTTGTAGATTTGTGGAGATAAAATAATAAGAGCATCATTTATAAAATTTTCAGGAATGAACTATGCAGGTAATTGTTTGAAAGAATCTACCTAACTGTACAAAAAAAGATGTGCATAATAGACACAAGAATGCATATTATCCGTTTCAAAGAGCGAATTTGACATTTACTGTTTTTTCCCATTTAGTAAATTTATTCTAATAAAAATAAATAATACTTTTCTTTCCTTTTTTTCCAAATATTATAGAATAATCACATTACGTAAGCGCGCATTTCATTAGCAAAAATATATAACACCTTTGTTATTTGCTTTTAAAATATCCCTATAATGCTAACATATAATATGCATGTTATGCAATCATTAGGCACCTTAACAAAAGGAGAGAAAATCGATAATGTAAACAACGTGATCACGAATAAATTAAGCTATAGCTTGTGTAAAGTTATTATTTTTATTTATAAAGATTATATGTAAAAGTTAATTTTTCTTTCAAAAAAAAAATCATAATAAATAACATTTGCCAAAATACAAATAAAAAATTTTTGTATTTGATGTTGAGATAAAAATTATCATTTTCCATCATATGGAGTGAATATATTTGCACAAACTAATAACAGTTAAAATCAATGTTATTTTAAATAAAAAAAACAATAAAATAAATTATTATGAAAAAAAATATACATATATGTATGAAACAAAAAAGTGAAATGTATTTATACGAAAATTGCATTGTGGAAAAGAAATGTTCAAATTTAATTAAAGTGCTTTATTTTATTTCTTTGGGTTTTTTTTCCCTTTCTTCTTTTTCATAACAAAAACGGCGCAGTTATTTCCGGTTTGTACCTATAGATAAAAAAAAAATTCACATGAGATTCATTTATACATGTTTGTACAAAAGTTTTGTAGAAGATAAATTATGCAGAGAGATTATGTATTAAGCCCGTTAGAAATTTTAATTTTTAAAGGTTTTAGGGTACTTCCTTAACTAAAAAATCGGAATTTCGTATTGTCAACATGCTATATGCAAGCTTTTGGTTGTGTTTATTTGTGAAAAATATGGGATGATTATGTGTAAAAAAATCAATATAATCATTATATCCTAATATTTTTATAGAATGGTCATCATATATCAAAAATATATTATTTTGGCTAATTGATATATTTTTTATGGTTTTTTTGTTATTCAAATTAATTTTGACAAATGGTGATGATCCATAAGCTATATGGCGAAAGTAGTTAGGAAAATAATGCTTCAGGTCTCCAGCAACGTAAATATTATTACGTGTATCAAGCAGACAAGTTACAATATTACTACAGACAATTTTTTTTATTATTATAAATTGGTTTGGAGAAGTGCCCTGTGTTTTATGATTTGTTACATTTGCACTATTTTCTTTAGTTGTAAATGTGTTAAATATATTTTTAAAAGATGTAAGTGGATTATTCTGTATATAGGTAATATCATTATTATGATTAATGTGAACATTATTTTTATGTATGTAGTAAAGGTAATAATTGTACTTGTACAGATATAAAAAATTATTAAAATTGTAGTAAAAAAAATTATTCGTAATTCTGGTGAATGTGTATACACTCTGGTTAATGTTATTTAAACACAAGTTATTATTTGTGTCCCTCCCACAAACATAGATACACATATAATGTGCTAATATTTCTTCTATCATGCGATATAAACGCGATGTGTCTGAACATGAATAAGTTGAATTCATTAGTTTAAATTCATCAAATGATTTGTCGCCCCAATTTACAATTGTGCTTGTGTAATTTTTAATGTCATATATATCATTTCTATAAATGAAATCACTCGCTTCAGTTACTGAACTGAAATAATTTTCTGGAATAGATTCATTCACTTTTGATTTCATTTTTTCATTTTCCATATGCTTATAATTGTCTGAGCAGGTGATATTTTTCATTATATACTGATAATATTTATCATAAATACTTTTCTTAAAGCATGTTATAACAGTATTTGCTTCACCACATGATATATTTGTTACCATTAGAATGTTGTTCATGAAAATTGTCATGTACTTTTTTTTTATAAATAGGAATAAAAAAACTATTAATTTAATGTTGATGCACACAGTTTCTTCTTTTTCAATGTATTCGTAAATTTTTGGATTAATGACTTCATCTTCTTTCATTAATTTTACAAATTTATTTGGGTCATCTATGTTAAGTAGATCAATATTTTTTTGTGAATTTGACATATCATTTTCTTTTTCCTCCGCGTGCTTTTCTTCATTTAATTTGTTAGTAACGTTTTGAGGGGCATTATAATAGTTTTCACTTGAAAAATACAAATTAGTATTATTACTATCCGTAAATTCCCTTTTTTTTCGTGATATATCATAATAATCCTGAACATTAGTGTACTTCTCATCATAAAAGTTGTAATCATAAAAGTTCATTCCATAAATATAAGGATTTATGTTACTATTGTTAGGAATATTTGTGTAGATATTTATATCATTTCTAAAGAGGCTCATGTATATATTTACCACTTCAGCTTTTATAAACGTTTCTAGGTAATCAAATATTCTAATATATTTGTTTTTTTCTTGTAAATTTGTATTTTCTGCTTCCGTTTTTTTTTTTTGAGATATGTTAATGTCACCTTTATCACCATCATTATCGTCATTTCCCTGAAAATTATGTAAATTATAGCCTAAGTTCATTAGATTTTGCATATTACTATCCCTAGTTTCAACCGAATCTATATGTGAAAGTTTATCATCTAAATTGCTTTCATTTCTTTTAACTCTGTAGGATAAGTTAAATAAACAAACTTGAATTGGTACAAGAACTAAATTATTGTTGTTTTTTTTTTTCTTTATATTATTCATTGAGTTCAAATTGGTACATAATTTTAATTTCCTATTATTAAGAAGTATACTGTTATTGGTTATGCTAAAACTATTTTGAATAGCGTTTTCAACATTAAAGGTAAACTTCTTTTTGCAAAATGGAAATTTATTTTTGTTGAACTTATTTTTTATATTTTCTATTTTCTTTTTGTCTATCACATTGAAGTAATAGCTCTCCGAGGAGGGCGAAGAAGATGTTGATAAAAGTTCAGATATTTTATTTTTTCTGCTATCCCTTTTTTCCTTTTTTTTTTTTTTTTTATAATTAGTATTTGAGTCACTATCTGAAAATTCGCATTTGTTAAAACAATCAAAATAAATATTTTGGAATGGAATGGATGTTTGACCTAGCTTCTGTTCACCCCACATAAATATGGATCCATTAGAATATGCACAAACATGATTGTTACCACAAAAAATAGAACTAATGGGGACATATATTTTGTGCACGCTTATAACTACATTTTTAATTTCTAAGTTTTCAAAATTAAACATATGCTCTGATGTATAAATGTTGTTCGTTTTTAGTGTAAAAAAGTCTTCATCCTTATGTTTACTCGGATTGGGGAAATTACTTGAATTAATAGATTTTCCATCAATTTCATTGCATTTTTGAGTAGTCTCCTTTAAAACATTTTGCGGGTTTTTATTTTTATTGTAAATATTCTTTTTTATTGTTTCAATAATTAAAGAATTGTATAAAATATTTTCACATAATCTGCTATCTATTTTTTCTGATCCTTTTATTTTTATTTCTGTTTTATAATTTGTGTGTATCTGCAATTTTTCAAAATCGTACAAAAAGAAATGGCCAGGATTAATCAATGTAGGTGCGTACCTGTTGATATTATCACCTGTACCTAGACACCCATACTTATTATTCCCCCATGCATATACATGTCCAAAATTATTTATGGATATAACAAAATCTGCTCCGTTATAAATATCAATAAATTTAATTCTACTTTTTATGTCATGTATAAAATTATAAATAAATTTATTGTTATTAAGATTATTGTCCAGCAACGTTCTTTCATTTTTCCCCTTTGTTGACAGTGAATTTTTCTTGCAACTCCCTTTACTATTTTTTTTTTGTTCTTCATGCAAATGTTTTACTTTTGAATATTTATACTGATCCGAATTTCTTTTTTCTTCTTCTATGTTTTCTTTTGTTTGACATTTTAGTTTACTACTTAATCGTTCTCTGTAAAATTCATTAGAAATTTGCTTAAAATATTTTTTCGCCGATTTTATGGAAGATTTCTGATCAGGTAAAACATAAGCCAAATATTGGTTTGCGTACGATGAAGAATATAATATACTGTTAAAAATATTAAAATCGTCTATTGAAATTTTTTTTAAAGAATAATTTTTCTTTTTTACATAAAAAGATTTATCCTTATTACTGTTTAACATCATATTTATGTTCATATTTTTATTTATTTCATCTATATTGGTAACTTTAACGTATGTGATATTACTATCATCACTATCAAAAGATGAGTATACGTCACTTTCACACGAGCTGAAGTTGTGCGTAATAATATTTAATGATGCACAACTAGTACAGTTGCACATAACTTTGTTCTTATCTTCTGCATTTTTATAAAATTCAATCAATTTCTCACATTGTAAAAATGGTTTTAAAAAATTCATAGGCTCTTCATAAGTTGGCGAATTTCCAAATAGCAAATTATCACTATCTCCTGATGAGCTATTGTAATTAATGAAATCATTTTCTTGTTTTTTAATTTCTTTTAATCTTAAATTTGTGAAGAATTTATCAATTTCTATTTTTTCATTCCTTTTTATAGAATTATCTTTTGTTTTTTTTTTTTCTTTACCTCTTAAGTTCACATTTTTATCTTTAACGTATAATTCATTCCTTGTTTCAACAAGGATGTTCTCGCCGCCAATATACAAATTATGTTTCTTATCAATTATGGAAATCATACCTTCATTCATGCACACTTTTTTAATTTTAATAGGTATTAATTGCAAATTATTCGTAAACCAAAAGTCTGTTCCCTTTTTTATACTTTTCTTATTTTTTTCATCCCCAATTGAACCAATAGTTGGTGATAACTTTAGGTAAGAGGGTCTTCCAATAGCAAGGCTTCCATTTTCATTATTTCCAAATGTATATGCATAGTAATTTTCGCATAGTTTTCTCTTAAATGTTTCTAATATTATTTTATAATACTTATTGTAATCTGATATTATTTTCTTATAATTGTAATACTTAAAATTGAAGCAAACAAATTTACAATTATTTAATTTTCTGTTCATTTTGTTAATATAAATGATATTGTATAATAATAAATTACTTAAATCCTTTTTATCAACACGTCCATATAACAATTTGGTATATTTGTCTTTCTTAGTATCAGCTTGATCTTCGACGAAGCAACTAAGAGAAGTCTTCGAGTTTATAAACGTGTGCGTTTTTTTTTTTCTTTGCCTTTCCCTTTCGCTTTGCGCTTCCTTCTGCTCTCTTTGTTCTGCTTGCGTTTGTTCCGCCTCTCCATGTTCATATTTAACTTCGTCTGCTTCTTTCGAGTTCCTGTTTTTCATTTCTATTGAGAATTTCGATTCGTGCGAATTTGCTTTTTTTTCAAAATCGGCGGAAGATATAAACGATTTATCAATGTCTCCCCTAAGGTATACCTTGGGAACATTTACATTTTTAGAAGTTGGATATAATGCCACAAAGTTGTTATTCATGTTTATAAGTAGGTTTTTATCTTCCAGTTTATCATTTATATTTATCTCTTTTCCAGTGCTGTTATCATAATTTTTTTCTTTTTTCATTTCATTTTTCTTATTTTTTTTTTTTAAATTTTTATCTAAGACATCATTATCATCCACATCCCCGAATTTTTGAAACCTTTTTTCTTCTAAATATTTCTTGAAAAGCTTTTTCATGTTTATAAAAAAATAATTCAGGGGTACTAGGTATATATTATTATTAAACTTTACGTATTTTCTCTTAATGGTGCGAATTATTTCCAAATGCATCAATACTTCGTATTTCTGCTTCAACCAAACATTGTTTGTGCACGACTTGTCCTCGCTGAAAAATGTACTGCTCTTCATCTCCTGTCCCCTCTCGACCTCGTCGCAATTACTACTATTGTCATTGTTAATGTTGCTGTTATTATCACCAACATTGTTACTGTAATGCTTACATGTCTTCTGTTGGCCATCATCATTAATCTCCCTTTTTTCCTTTTTAATTATATGTTCATAAAAATTGACTAAGTTTAACTTGGATAAAAGTGTTAAAACGTATAAAATATATGTAACATATATTAGAAACGGGTGACTGTTTAGGGAGTTTATGGGATTTCCGAAAAAGAATACGATAAGGACAAAAACTTTCTTGAAATGTTTTAAAGCTCTATGCACATTTAACAGGATTAGTGATATGTAGCCTTTTATGAAGAAATAATAAATGAAAACATAGAAATTGTTTTTCATTGACAAAATAACGTTTTTGAACGATTTCAAAGAACTTAGTATTATTTTTACGTTATAAATAATCGTCGATTTAATCGCGTTTGCATTTTTATTCTTCAGTTTAAAAAACGGAATAATTCTTAACACAATTTTAAAGAAAAATTCGATTAGGTAAAAGTTATAATCATTGTCTAGAAGGATAATTTTTATCCTTTCTCTAAAGTTACGTGGCAGTTTTTTTCCATTTTCACGAGTCATATCTTCTTTTGCGTTTCTATTACTTCCTCCTTCTATATCAGTTTCAGTTTCGGTTTGCGTTTCGGCTTCATATTCTATTTCGGTCTTATTCTCACTTTCACATTCTGTTTCGCTGTCCGATTTTGTAACATCTTGTCTGAATTCACACGAATTTTCATTCGCTTCATCAGTGTCATCATTGATGCCATGATCATTTAAGAAACAGTTACTCCCTTTTTTTATCATCTCGAAATAGTTATTCGTCGAATAATCATAAGAATTCATGAAAAAATTTTCCGAATGCGTGTTGTTTAAAATGTCATCTTTCTTATTGAATTGGAATTCACCGTTATCCTTCTGCTTCGTAAAACTGTTTTTACTTATTTTTACAAATTTGCTTATTTTATTTTTCTTTTTATTATTTACATTTTGTATCTTATATTTATCAGTTCTAATGAATATATAAAAAAATATATTTATTAGGTAAATTTTTAAATCATATGTCAATAATTTAAAATTTTCTTTTATAAATATTGGTAAAACAGATAATAAATGGGAATAATGCGTTTCGATTATGTTCAGTAAAACATGGAAAATACTTTTTTCCATCAACTGATGTTGACTAGAAAATAGTAAATCGGTACTTAGATTGAATAAATTACAATACTTTAATAACACATCTGCTTCTTTTAAATTTTCACTAGTTTTATCACAGTCATCTGATGTTTTTTCTACAAAATGTTTACTTAACATTTCAGTTGTAGTTAAGTTTTCTGCGTTTTTCATTTCATGGTTCAAACAACTTATACTATTTTTCGAATTTTCGTTTTCACTCATTTCATACATTCCTTTATTTCCGAATAGGGAAACAAAATTAACAAAGTGCAAAAATATTAGTTGAAAAAAATCCCCATTGTTATTACTCGATTTGAAATGCTGAAGACCGCTATTTGTAAGGTAGCTAAGTATATTATTGGAAGCATTTTTAAAATCGTAAAAAGTAAATACATTTAAACTTGAATTAAAATGCAATTTAATCATAAGGCGTATGAGATTTAAATTTTTGTTTTTTTCTGCCTTGCTGTGAAAACGTTTATAAATGCTCTTATTCATCTTTTTGTTCTTTAAAAAGTGTAGGGAATCTTTGGAAATATTATAACCATTAAAATTTTCATTAACCCATTCGATGTTATCTTTCTCATTCATTTTTAAATCTGCTTCATCATAATAATTTTCTTCAAAGTCATTTATATTTATTGAGTTGCTTAATTCGTAACTATTAGTGCAGAGATTCAATATTTCTTTGTCAAATGAAAAAAAATCGTTTAGCAAACTTAAGGGCATATATTGAAGTTCATAAAAAATATAAAAGGGTAAATTTATACCACATATGTAATTTAAACAAATAGCTAAAATAATTTTATACTTTTTAACCTTTCTTATAATTTTAAATAAATTTAAATACTGAACAGTTAGTGGAATGTACTGTAGGACAAAACTAAGTGAAAAAAATAGATTAAAATAAATCGATTTTAGAAGATTTAGATACAGATAATCATTTGCCTTTCTTTGTTTACTATTTGAAAAGAAGAAGAAGCATATGGTGCTGAATACATCTTCGTAGGAACAATTCAAGTTGGTTACAAAAAAATCTAGTATACTTTTACAAATAAAAGATAGTAATATGCAAACTGAAAATATTAAAATTCTTCTAATATAAAATTTTTTTTTATTACAATAATTATACTTTATTTTTTTTAAGTAATCAAAATCGTAGGTCTCATTTCGGTTATTATTATTAAAAAATTTTACCAGTTCTGCATGGGCACAATATTTTTTGTAGACATTAATATAGTTATCGTACAACACCCAAAAATATATGTCAAAGTCTACTTCGTATTTCTTTAATACTTGGAAAAAATTCTTGATACTCAAAAAGTTATTTAACTTCATTTCATTCACCACTTCTACCATTAGCTTGTTTAGCAGAATATAAAAGTAATTTATAAATATATCACCATAATTTTCGTACAGATTATGGATAAACGAATACTTGCAATTTTTCACATGTTCCTCCTTGTTCACGCTTTTATTACCAGTCGCGGCATCACCATCGTTGTCATCGTTCGTGTTGCTACTATCTCGTATTTTGTCATACGTGCCACATGTCGTTTTATGATCTTCATTAAAAAACGTCTTGTCACTAAATGTATCCGTTGTACTGGCATCTTCAAGCGTTTTCAAATATGTATGCAGGTTGTTTCTATTTATGTATATGTCTTTGAAATATGGTATAATGATGTATCTACTATGACGAAACAACTCTTTATTTGAGCCACCCTTTTTTTCATCATAGAAATAAGTGTAAATGTTAAAGTGATAATTAAACATGAAAACAATGTCATTCACATTTGAGCAATTCTCATTTGGTGGCTTGGTCTTTTTGTCTAACTTAAGAGAAAACATGTAATCTTTGTTTAAATATAGTTTCTTCAGATTTATGTGCAAATTGGTACTTTCAATAAAATTGACAAAACTCTTGGTACGAATAAAATGCGGAGAGGAAAAAGAACTCCTAATATCAATAACAATTTTATTCTTTTTCCATTTGTAATAATGATAATCGTTGTTACTATTTTGTATCTCTTTAAACAAAGAATTATATTTCACATAGAGTTTGCTGTTTTTATGAATGCTCAATATATTTATTATATTATTAATGTATAAAAAATTATTATTGCTTGAGGGGTTAAAATTCATTTTTGAAACATCTTCATCGTTTATACATCTGCTAAAACATCTTTTAAAATTAAAAAAATCTGAACAATTCAGAAAATGGAAAAAAAAAAGATAAAAATTCAAATAAAAGTTGTTGCATACTGGTATAAAAAGAAAATAAAGACCTCTAAAATTTTGAACAAATATATAGGGACACAAATAATAACAGCTATTATTTTCTTTTATATAATTAATATAATCCGTAAGAAATTCATACAGTTTTAAGTCAATTATTTTTATATATATATTTTTATATTTATATCCAATATCAAGTGGATTTTCACTATTCAATTTGTTTAAATAGTAGTTGTTAAACGTATTCGTGGGTTCCTCCTCCTCATTGTTGTTATTGTTCATATGAATGTTATTTGTGTTGTTCATGTTATTCGTGCAAATTTCCGAATTTAATGTGGATGACATGTTTATAATTAATGATTTTTTATCTGCATTATTATCTTCTTTTGTACTAATATACTTTTCACTAACATTTGAGTACCGTTTTACAGAAGAAGAAACATTCAAATCGTTACTCAGCAAACTCTGTTGATCTGACTTCTTTGTACTTGTTTTTTTTAACAAATCGTTTGTAATGGACAATACCTTTCTGGGTTTCTTCTGCTTACCAAAATCGTAGTTTATCTTTTTTAATTTTGTGCTAATATAGTCATAAAATGTTTTCATAAATTCCTTGCATTTGCCTTCAAAACAATGTTGCACCTTTTTTATTTTGTTATGTACTTTTATTAAATCCATCAAAAGAAATAAAACAAGTTTTATAAAATTAATTTTCTCAAAATAAATGGGAATATGGGTATTCACTAGGGAAATTCTCGAACTATCACTAGGCATAATACACAAATTTTCTATTACAATATCACAGTTGCAACACATTAAATTAAGAAATAAATTATTTTCAGATTTGGAATTATTCGCATGAATTAACCTCCTGGGAATGAATACGAAATATAATCTATTATAATTTAAATGTAAAAAAAGCAAATCGATTACATATTTAAAACTTTCATTTTTATTCAGCGTAATTTTATAGTTTACTTTTTCAGCATTTACATCTTCAACATTATCTTTAATATCTACTTCTTCCGAATTGGTATACGTACTAAACAGTAACTTCTTTCTCCCATTATGTATCTTGAACATGCTAAAATTTATGTTTATATATATGTTATTCACAAAAAAACACATCTCCCCAATAGGTTTATGCTGAATTAAGACTTTTAAAGTATCGTCAGATCCCTTTTGTTGTATTTCCTCATCACAAATTTCGACGTCCCTTTTTTCTGTGTTCAAATTATTTTCCTCTCTTTCTTCCTGATCTTTATGCGGTTCTCTTTGTCTATCGCTCTTTTTCCCTTCTTCCTTTCCTCTCCTGCTCTCCTCCCTTTTCTTTTTCTTTTCCCTATCTACATTGCTATAATTTACTACTTCTTCCATGTGTTGAAGAAGTTTTCTATTTGCAAGGGAAACCTCCTCCGAATGTTGACTGCTATTTATTTGCAAATCATCGTTATGTTTTATTTTTCTATGAAATTTGCCTAGAACTGATTCCAATTGTTCAGTATTCTGTGCGTGATTGTTCCCATTTATCATTTCTCCTGTCCTTTCACACATATTACGCCGTTCAAGTGTTTTGTTACAGTTCAATGCACATGGGTTTTTCCCCACGCGCGAGCTTTCCCTAAAAGCCTTCTCCTGTTCCCCTTTCCAGTTCACGCTGCCTTCGTGCGTATAGTCACTTTCGCTTTCGTTTTCGCCTTCACCTTCACCTTCACCTTCACTTTCATCATCACTTTCACGATGGGGGATTCGTTTGCCTTTTTTTACCTCCGCCTCTGCACGTCCCATCTCTCTTTCTATTATCGTCTGCTCATTTTTTCCTTCGCCTCTCTTTTCCTTTTCGCGGAGTGCATCGTCCGCATCCGTTCTCGTGTTAACCCTCGTATGCTTATGCGTTTCCTTGCAAAGATTTATCTTTTGTTTCCTAATTATTTCCTCGTCAGCAGTTGTAAAATTTGTGGATTTTAAAATCAACTTTTCCATTTCAAAGGGTACAAAGATGTCATGTACACCTATAAAAAATGGTTTTTTAAGTTTATTCTCTGCCTTTAACTGGAAAACTTTCTTTTTACATACTACTGGTTCCTTTAAATTTCCACTATTATTTTCTTCGCATATATAATTTTTCGATTCAGAATTAACCGAATGAACACAATTTTTCGTTATCAAACTGATATTTTCTTCCCTTTCCTTTTTAAATGACTTATCTGTGCTTTTCGATTTGGCCGAATTAGCATTACTTCTTGGTTTCACATCGGTACTATTAACGTTTATCTTTTTTTCCTTTTTCGCTTTATCAGAAACATCGTCATAATCACTTACAGGATATATAAAACAAATTTCTTTATTTCTCATTGTTTTTAAAACGTTTATGATATGTATGCTATTATTTTTCATAGTTTCTACTAATTGGTAATCCACCTTATTTTCAATCTTCTTTTTTACATAGATGTAATTATTATTATATTTTTTAATATCATACAACTTAATGTAATTGTCTACATTTTCGTGAATATTTTTTTTACACTCTGAAGTAAGGTTATGCAAATCTATTCGGAAAAATCCTACATTGTTTAAATCAAATTCCATGTAATCCATTTTTTTAAAATCCGAATTTACAGAATGGGTTTCTCTTACATCTGATTTATTTTCATCCTCATTGCAGTTGCTATAATTTTGTGTGTAATTCTTACTTGGTAAAAATTTTTGCCACAATTTTTTTCTTAATGTTAACTTTTCTTCATTCATTAGATTTCCTCTACGAAATAAATTATTATTAATTTGAAAAATAAAATTATCGTTATCATTATCCATGTTACTTTTTATACTACTTGCACGGGAAAAGGCATAATCCGAATTTTCAAAAAGAACAAAGAAAAAAAGAATCATTTTGTTATTTATCAAATAATTGCTATTACCAATGTTTATGATACTTTTTACATATTGATTATGACAAATGAAATGAGAATTAATTAGACTATCATTGATGTATACATTTTTAATAGTTTTTAAAGAACAATGATATATATTTTTTTCTTTAACTTCTTGTGAAAAAAATTTATTTATTTTTTTTTGCGAAAAAGTACATATATCTAAAAATTCATTTACATATTGAATAAAATTTACTTCATTTTGATTTATATGAATATTTGTGTTAAATAATACATCTTCTTCAATTTTTTTGTCAAAACTGAGACATAAAGAAACAAACAAATACGTTATATAAACATTTCTATGTTCTAATGTGTACTTCAATTTATCATTAAATATATTTTTCCTTTTTGAAGATGATTCATTTGGTAAATGTTCTCTAATTTCCTTTTTTCCTGATTTGTTCAGGTTATTATCTATACTAAACATGGAATAATAATTATTTATAAAAAATAAAATGGTAAATATATTGTACAAAATACATTTCATTTTGTACTGATTATTCAGAATGTATAAGCTTATTACATTAGACATTTTAAAATTATCAAAGATACTACAGTGTATATTATTTCTACAAAAATTATCAATTTTCTTAAAATGATTTTTTACGGAATACATCATTTTCTTTTTTTCACCTGACATATTCATAATATTTTTATTATGTTGAAAAAATTCAGATGATTTTTCTTTAACTAATTCATTATTATTCCAATTTTTATTTTCAAAATAATTATTCATATCATAAAATTCTTTTGAATTATCTTCTAATTCGAAATACACATGCATGCAAATATTTTCCAAAATAAACTTCAAACGAACAAAATTATATATTTTTTGAATTATATGCATTTGTTCTGAGAAATTAGCAAACTTTGTATTTTCTCGAAGAAAGTAATTATAGTAACTATTGAAATGTAAATTATTTGCATTATTATAATACTCATTATTAATTTTTTTAAATAACTTTAATAAGAAATTTAAAATGTCTATGTTATAATCTTCATTTAAATAAGCCATTGCATTTTTTACCCTCTTTCTTTGAACATTACTCACTATATAGTACACGTACTCATCTTTATTCTCGGGTTTTTTTTTTAAAACTGCGAAAAAAAGGGAGGGAAAGAGGTTAAATGTGTATATAACATAACCGACAAATACTTCTGTTGGCCACTATATTACGTAAAATAGAAAAATGTGAGCTTGGAGTTTCCAGAATGCAACATAACGTGGAAGCGTCCCCAAGCAAGCGCGTTAAAATACACCAGTATGCTAACTTGCATACACGCACAAACATACGCGACAGATGCGCACGCAGTACACATTAAAAGCATTAAGCATCTTCATTCTAAAAGATTTTTCAGAAAAGTCGCCACGTCTACCATATGTACTTTTACGGCGAAATTTCTGTTTAAATATTACTCAAGTACACGTTCTTTACACAAAATGCAGTTATATGGCCATATGAAAATTCACGTGTGGGCATTCTATCGCGTAATTGATGCGAATTGCGCGTTGCAGTATATGCAAAGATATACACACATATATACATGTGTGAGCATATAAGGTGTACATATAAGTGAATATGCACATGCACATGCACAGAACGATTTCGAGTGTAACTCGCACGCGCTGTTATGCACGAACTTGTTCCTTCGCGCTATGGAGAAACAGTTTTATATATTTCTATTTTTCAAATTTACATTCATATATGACAAAGGCCTTCTGACAGAAACTGAGATTATCCTCTTTGACAAAATTGCATATTAAATTTTCATAATACTCATTTGTGCTGTTTTTGCAAACGTTAAAATGAGAAGAATAGGATTTACAATTTCCCATTTTTGCTTTCGCCAGTTATAGCATTATATGGTTCGCAAGGCGAACAACTGACGGGGCAATCTTAACTGTTTTTTTGTATACATACGTGTAACATATGCATATACATGCACATACATTTATTGTATTTAATTTTTCTCCTGTTATAATCGGTTTTACTTCTCCTGCTTTTGGCTTGTATATTTGCTCCCGTTTCCGCTTGTGTATCTGCTTACTTATCTGGTGCTTATCTGCATGAGTTTCTTTATCTCTTACTCCATCAGCCTTAGCATTATAGCCATTTAAAAATCGATGTTTTCTTCTAAGAGTTCTCTGTTTGCTTCTGTTCGTGTTCACACCTTTAAAATTCACATGATCCGAAAATTATAGATACGAAAAAATACCAAAGTAAGCATTCCTATTTTACATAATAAAATACGAAAATTCCCTGTACATATAAAGGTATTTTAAAAAAGTGTTCAAGAACATTACTACTGTACAAACAAGGTAAAATAAAACATGCAATCTTTCCCCTTATTTGAATGCAGTTCATATACATATAAATGTTTTATATACATAACTATGCATATGAATACACGTTCTTATATGTATGCAAATGCTTATATATATGTGCCATTTAATCACTCTAATTGGTGACTGTAATAACAGGATATTTACAAGCTAACTAAAACGCTTGAGTATTGAATTTAGAGAAAAAAAAAATAAAATACGAAAATGCTTGTAATAATACAATTTCCTTTCGATTTATAAAAAAAAAAAAAATAAAATAAAATAAAATAAAATAAAATAAAATAAAAATATAAAATAATATATTGTATTGTATTGTATTAAAAAAAAAAAAAAAAAATTACACTGTTATTCGTATGTTTATCCAAGGAGAATACGTAAAAAAGGAAAAAAAAAAAAAGAGGGGAATATATAAAGCATTAAAAAAAAAAATGGGGAAAATGCACTGAACGAAAATGTACATAAATATATAAATTAACTGTTGATAAATGTGTAGATATTTCTACGCAAATGTAGCGCCTTCTAACGTGCTTTCAGCGGAGTTTTGCTAAAAAGTTACTTTTGACATTTCACTTTTGACATTTCACTTTTGGCGTTTCACTTTTGGCATTTCACTTTTGGCATTTCACTTTTCACCTTCCACATTTCACGCTTTTCACTGTTCACATTTTTATTAACAAAATTAATTGCACACCGTGCCATTTGAAGGGAAGGCTCATTCCTTAAAATAATATAAAAAGGAGTTCTGCAAATTGCATTTTTAAGCTCATAGTGCTTTTACATAATTTCTCACAAATGTTGCCCTTATTTTTTTCTATTGTGATGGCATAGTTTTACACTTTAGTGCGATTATAAAATTTGCATTATTTAAATGTTTGAAGAATATTAGGTCACATAAAAAATGTTTAACAAAAAATTATTTTATATACCTGTTTTGTGTAACAATTGTATGAAAATTCTGTTTGTAAATTTAGGTACATCTTCACACACAAGTACAAGGGTACATACATACGGTGTAAATAATGTAGTTTACAATTTTATTTTTAAAAAATGTTGAGAAAAAAAAATGTATATATTTTTTAATTTGGTGTAGAAGTAAATGAATATAAACATGTGTGTTGTCTTATGCGTTATACTTATTTTTTTTCATTTGTTCATTGATATAAAGTGTGATGGTTTAAACAATGGTAAATATGACAAGTGTATCTGTATATGTTTATACATGTATTGGGATACACACGCATACAAGTGTACATATATGTATATCCATATATGTGTTAAAATGCCTTCTAATGCAAATTTACATAGAAACATAAAAACATAAGAAGATTATTTTTAATTAGATGTAATCATCATGTTTGAATTATGAACTTAACAGTTTTGTTAGAAAAACAAAAAAAAAAAAAAAAAAAAAAAAAAAGGGTTAAAATTTAATTATACAAATGGGGGAAAATCACGTAGCTCTTTTTAGAAATCCATATCTTCACCTTTATTGCCATGTTCATCATTATTTCTGTAAATTTTTGTAGCTAACATTTTTATACCTCTAACAGAAGGGGCGCTCTTTTGAAGGAAATACTAACAATAAAATGGGGAAATAAAAATGGTGCAAAAAAAAAAAAAAAAAAAAAATTATGGATGCGCGTTAATCCCACATGCGAATAAAATATACGCATGCAAATATAATACACGTCCACATATAAATGTAAATGCGAGTGCACATCCTGTGAGGCGCGTTTAAAAAAAATTGGTTGCAGAATGCTTACGTATAAGAAGTATTCGAAATGCTTTTTCGAGTAGCAGGAAAGGATGCATTCCGCATTTAACCTTATTACAATGTTGTATAAATTACTCAGGTAGCAAAAAATGATTAGAGTAATTTTGTCAATATTGTCGTGAAAAAAAATCTTCTTAATTACTTTTAAGCACTCAATTAACAGCTTTTTTTCGACCGTCGTTAAAAGGGTGTTCGCGCTGTGAATTTTCTGAAAAAAAAAAAAAATATATATATATATATATATATATATATATATATACATATACATATATATACATACGATTTTGCGATGGAATAGAATGAAGGAAGCCGGCAAAATGGGAAGAAGCACATTCGTTCTCTCCACATGATGGAAGCTGAATAGTTTGGTAGGGGGAAGTGTAATAGAAAAAATATTCTATTTTTAACGTTCTTTAATTATGCTCTTACAAAAAGGGGAGTAAATTTTTCCGTGTGGCTATTCAGCATTTTAACATGTTCAATAGTTAATTGCGGCTTTTCGTTATACCTACATGTGTTTATATATTTTACATCTACATTATCACTCTTTTTAATAGGAAGAATGTCATAGCAATTTTCATTAAAAGAATTATATTTATATAGTTCTGTAAATTTTACATTTTTAATAAACTCCTTTATAATAATATTTTTTTTTATATTAAGAGAAAGAGGTGAGTTTTTTTTAAAAAGATGAATCATATCAATAAAACAACGATCTTTTCTGTCACTTACATAATGTTCTGAATATTCCATTTTTTCTAAACATTCACAGAATATTAATAATGTAGTATTACCATTTTCTTCAACACATAAATTTTTTCTTAAACTTTGTTGATCTTTTTTTTTTTTTTTTTTTTTTTTTTTTTCTTCCATGAATTTCTTAAGATACAAATGTGAAAATGATAAATAATTATTACATAAAAGGCACCTTTCTTGAAAATCTAAAAATTGGGAATATTTTTTAAATAAAAATTCCATGTCTTCATAATGAAATTTTTTTAATCTTCTTCTGTTAATGTATTCAATAGCATACTCCTTCTTCTTTTTCTTGTATTCATTTTTTTTAGCGCTAATAAAATGCACATACGCTTCAATATTTATTTTCCGCCCGGTAGCAGCGTTTTTATCCGCGCTTGCTACTGCACTTCTGACGCTACCGCTGACGCTGCCACGGATGCTACCGCTGACGCTGCCACGGATGCTACCGCTGACGCTGCCACGAATGCTACCGCTGACGCTGCCACGAATGCTGCCACTGACAGTGCTACCTTCCCTACTTAATGTTTCATTGTCGCATTCCGTGCTCTGCTCGCTTCGCAAATCCTCAACAACACATGCATTCTTTATTTCATCTTGAATTTCACTGAATATGTTTCCAATACATAAGTCGCTGTATTCGTTCGATGTGTCATAGGAAGAGGTGTTTATATCATGTGACTTTATCATCTAAATGTATATTTTACAAAAGTATACTAACAAGCATATGTACATATGCCCAAAAAGGGGGAGTAAACATGCCAACAAAATTCCCTTTAACAATCTCTACAATACAACATAGTTTAAAAAATGTTAAACACAAAAATAATTCATTATACTATTTAAAAATAACTTTTAAAACTTTTATGTATATATTCTTTCTGAAGCTTCTTTGTCAGTAATTAGGGGAAAAAATTAACGTACTCACGCATGTAAATATATTTATATATATATATATATATATTTATACGTGCCCATTATTACTTAAAATGAAAGTAAAACCACAAATGCTACAATCTCACAATCATGTAAATGATTAAAGTGATGATGACAAGATGAATTTCTACAAATAGTTCCAACCCACAAGTTATTTCCTCTTTTAACCTCTCTCTGTTTTTGTTCGTACTGTCAGGTGCAAAGAAAAGTGGCCACGTGAGCTGGAAAAAAAAAAAAAAAAAAATTATGCACAATTGTGAAAAAATATGAAAAAATAAGAAAAAATATGAAAAAAATATGCTAAGCACGCTGGCGCTCTTAATGCCGCTAAATCGCTATATCGCCAAATCGCTATATCGCCAAATCGCCAAATCGCCAAATCGCCAAATCGCTAAATTGGCAAATCGCGAAATCGCTAAACTGGTATCAGCGCACATGCACGCAATTATCGCAAAAGGAAAAGCACAATACGATGATGATAAAAATGAACACCAATAATATGAAACGGGGAAAGCTTCAACAAAACGTAAACCATTGACAGCAAAGGAAGGAGAAGGAAAATATCATCGTTTGATATTTCTTCCAATTTTAATATACAATTTTTTGCAGCTTTTTAAAATTCAAAATTGGAAAAATCGTTTCGTGGTTTTACCCAAATTAAATTACTTGTGAGAAGTTATGAAGTAAGGATAAATAACAAATAGGAAAACAAACAATGGGAAAGCACAAACATAGTAAAGATAAGTTATACATTTTGCAGTCAGAATATAGAAGGGATGCCTTAATAAAGAAGCAGCAGAAGTCTAGGAACTCCACCTTTTTGCCCTTTAATTACTGGTGAAAATTTTTATTATACACTATTTTTCTCAAAATAAGTTCCTCATTTTCAACAAGCAAAACGTGTAATTGTGTATATATAATTACGCTTTGTATGTATACATATACAAGTGTATGCATAAATATGCCTACTTATATTCGGTATACATTTATTCGTATATGCATATAATTACTTCCCTTCTTCACCACAACATAGTGTAGTATTTATGTTCTTACGCCCATACTCGACATTAAGATAAATGTAAAAAGTGAATCCCTTATGTATATTCTTAAGGAAAAAAATCATGCTCATTTATTTACCTTTTTCCACACCTTGCGTATTTTTTCTCTGTCCATACATGTTTTATTTTGTTTATTTTTTTATTTTATTTTTTTATTTATTTATTTTATTTATTTATTTTTTTTATTTATTTTATTTATTTATTTATTTTATTTATTTATTTTTTTTATTTATTTTTTTTTTTTATTTCCTGCTTCCCCATTTTAGCTGTATAAGTTTAAGACCATTTAATGACCCATATTGTGATGAAGATGGAAGGCTGTATGACAAAAAAAGCGTTTTAGAAGAAATGAAGAAAGCAAAAGAAAATAACAAAATGAAGAATGTAATTGATATAAAAAACTTGATTAAAGCAAATTTTTATAAACATAATAATGAATATATATGTCCTATAACAAGAAAGTATTTTAATAAAAATACGAGGATTTTATTAAATAGGAAAACTGGAAATGTATATTCATCAGAAATATTTAAATTATTCCAAAATAAAAATAAAATGTTTGATCCAATTACTCATGATTACATGAACAAGTCAGATTTAATTGTCTTACAAGACCCTTTAAACAGCAGAAATAATTTAAATGAATTAAATAAAAATTTTGTTCAGGAAAATAAAGATAATATTCCATCCATTCAGGAAAATAATGCAATTATGAGTATACTACAAGAAGTAAAAAACAACAAAATGGAAAATAAAAACTTGGATTTAAACAGACAAAACAAGCAAGGTGAAATTTTGAAAAAAAGAAACGAAGAGGAAGAAAATAAAAGAGACAGATTAAATATTATCGAAAGTAAAGATGAATTAAAAAAGGAAGATTTAGTAGAAAAGAAGGATAAGTACTTTTCTTATTCTTATACAGATGAAGAGGAGGAAGAAAGTAGTGAAAATGAAATAAAAATAAAATGTGAAAATTATAGCGATAATACATTAGCACAAAGTGTAACATCAACTATATCTAATGTGACTTATAAAAACAATTTTGTTTACCTTTCAGAAAGCCAAGTCAATGATATGATATATGAACATGTCAGAAAAAAAAAAAAAAATAGTTATATACGATTAATAACAGATATTGGTATGATTAATATCGAATTGTATACATTTATGTATCCCAAATTATGTCATAACTTCATATTCCTATGTGAATATAGATATTATAACAAAACAGATATTTTTAAAAAGGACAAAAATGATGTCATAGTTTTTTTTGGTTCAAGTAAAAATAATTTCCATTCAGCAGCATCAGGATTTTATTGGAGAAAAAAATTAAAAAAACATAAATTAAGAAAGAAAATAAACGATGAAGTATCTATTAACAAATTAAAAGAATCACTAATGAGTGTAAATAGTGATAATGATAGTGATGTAGCCATTAAATACGTTAAACATAGTGAACATAGACAAATGCAAGAAGCAACTTGCTTTGGTAATATATACCTTTTTAAGTACTACAATCAGAAGTACTCAAATATGTTTTACATTTGCCTTTCTGAGGAGTACATAACCGGAGATGTGTGCATCGGGAAGGGTAATCCATACGTAAATGCAGACTCGTATCAGCGTAAAGACGCACATTTTTTTTTTTTTTTTGCGAAAGATAGCGCAAATGTCAGGATAATAAATGCCTGGTACATAATTCAGCCTACTCAGTGCAGTGTTTTCACCAAATGCCTATTTCACACCGGTGCATATTTTCTTCCTTTCCCTTTAGTTGTAGGAGGAAGCGATACACTAGGGAAGTTAAAAAATATGGATTCCTTCACAAGCGGTGATGTAATACCCACTGAGCGAAGAAGAAAATAAAATTACAAAAGGATGCACGTGCGTTATAAAGTTTATCTCATATATACGCCATATGCCTGTATATCCATACGTGTATGCATTTTCCTTTTCCAGGTGAAGTACACTCTTAACGAAACTATTATATATACAAATCCATTTAAAGATGTGATACGAGAGATGAAGGAGAAAAGAAGAAAAAAAGAAGAGGGGGAACAGGTAAAGGGAAATACAGAACGTTTCATTGATGACGAAGTTTTTGTGGAGAATGAAAATGACAATATAGGAAAATATATAAATTGGAAAGATTTAAAAAAAAATAGCAAGTCTCCAAATTCGGATGATATGAATAAATCCAAGTTGAATGTTATGAAAAAGGAAACATTCTCCAAAACGAAGAAGAGTAATATGGATTTTTCTTGTTGGTAAAAGGAAAAAAAAAAAAAAAAAATAAATATTTCCTATGTATATATCAAACACAAAGTACAAAATGCCACATTCACGTTAAACATATCTCATATTGACACGGAATGAATACACACAAAAGTGCTTATACCTTGCAGTGTCCATATGGAACGTTTCTCTTCCCAATTTATAAATGTATTGTGGTATATTTTTCCTCCGTTTTTCATTTATTTTATATATATTTTTAAAATTAGAATAACCCTTTTTTTGTAATTAATTATGGGATTTGTTTTACTATGTTTCGTTCTGTTTTATTGTGTTATATTGTACATGTATATATGTGTATATATATACATATATATGTGTGTTTTTTTTTCCGTTTTGGTTTCCCTCGCCTTTTTTATATATTTTATATTTTAATTTTGTTACATATATTTCCACTTCACTTCAGTAAATTTCTTTTTTTTTTTTTTTTTTGTACAGACAAATTTTGTATTTTAATATTGTATTTGATATAATGAAAATATAATTTTCCTTTTCTACTTCGTTTTTATGTATGTCACATTTTCCTTTTTTTTTTTTTTTTTTTTTTAATTTTGCAAATTTATATGAAAATAGGATAAACGTGCACATAATTTGGAAATGCTTATTTTCATAGATTTTTAAAAATTTTCTTATGTATTTAGTATGGTGTGGTATTTTATTTTATTTTTTTTTTTTTATCTCACTAACATATATGACATACCACGTTTTTTTACAAAAAAAAAAAAAAAAAAAAAAAAAGTAAAGCGAATGGATTGCAAATGGATGATTTAAAAAATGTGATAAATTTTATTTTAACATTTGAGAAAATAACGAAAGTACAATAACAACGTAAAAATAGTATAGCTTCATAATAAGGCAATACATTGTTACATTACTTTCATAAATGTATTTATATGTTTATGTGTATATATGTATGCACATATTAACGCAAAAGTGTTTTGGCAATTTAAATGAAAAAAAGATTTAGTATTTAGTAGCGGGAATAAGGAATCCTGTATAAAAATACGTTACAATAAATTTCTCGTAGAAATTGAACTTTTATTTTTAAGAAAAAAAAATTAAAAAAAAAAAAAAAAAAAAAACGCGAGGAAATGTTCTTTAAAGTGTCCATTACTGCAAAGAGCGACTGAAAGGGGTAAACTACAAGTGCATTTTGGAATAATTTTTTTCCGTCCATTTTCCCTTTTTTTTCACTTCAAAACATTTTCAATATGTTCAAAGTGTAAGGTCTACCTTACCTTGTAATAATGAAATGTGCCTTTACAAAATAATACATTATTAAGAAAGAAAAATCAGCAAAGAGTCGCAATAAAGGAAAGCTTCACGCGGCCCTCTGTTGCCGCAGCTTAATAGTTATGGGCACACAGGGAAAGGCGTGCAGGAACAAGTGCAGAAGAAGAGGTGGCAAAGGAGTACCCACAGCAGAAGAGGCGGTAAAGGAGTACCCACAGCTGAAATAACCGCATTCAAAGCGGAAGGGCCTAAAATGCTAGCGAAGGGTAGGCAGATAGTCGGTGTAAAATCTCTCACAAGCAGCAAGACCAACAAGACCAACAAGAAATGGAAGATTTTGCGTATGTGGACAAAAATGTGTACATAAATATAGTCATGACAATTTTGCAGAAATTAAAAGAGTATTTATTATGCATTGGGATTTTTAAGTTACTTTTCTGTTTATGTATTATACTGTTAAGCATAATTTTTGCAAAAAGGAAAAATAAAAAAAAGAAGAAGATTAATATATATCTGCAGTTAAATGGAGGTAAATATGGAAATAAAGAGGTGGAAAAAGGAGAGGTCATGTGTAGTATGAAGAAATCACTTCTCACTAATGAAAACGTGGAAAGAAGCGGAAAAAAATGTCTTTCAAATGCAAGCGAAGATACAGAAATAGAAGAACAGAAAAATGTATTTTATCATATATCTTATAGTCCTCATATATTTGATTTAAAAATTGTTAGTAGGACTGAATTATGCAATGTGTGTAATGAAAATATATATGCATTTATTTTTTACAAAAAAAATATTTTCGAATGTGTAGTGTGTAGAAACAAATGCCATATTGAATGTTCTCCTAACTCTAATCTAATGAGCTGTAAAAGTTGTGTATTTTTTAAAAATAAACATAAGTTTATTAAACTTAGGAATTATTTATGGACCAACAAATGTGACATTTGTGAAAAGAAATTTTCTTTTTTTTCATCCTCCATTTTTGTCAAACAGTACATTTATAAATGCATTTGGTGCAATAAATATTTTCATGTTAAATGTGTTACGAAGTATTGTGCAAAAAATAAAAATAAAAATGAGAAGAACAAGGAGAAAGATATCTTATGCACGTATGGCAATAATGAGTACATACTATATCCATACGAAGTTTACATAAAAGAAAACGCTTTAATAACATTTTTGCTGCACGCTTACAATGCGGCAGAGGAATCGCAAATAAAGAGAGATGATATATTCTTGTCCTACACCATTAAACAGTTGAACAATTCCAAAGTGCAAAATGAGCGGGAAAAGGTTTCAGAATACGAACCTGATGAGGCTTCCTCCAAAAGGAGAAGTGCCAACGAGTTGCTCTACTTTGACTACCTTCATCGTTTTCAGAAGTGTCAGAAGTATCAGCAGCAGCAGCAGCAGCAGCAGCATCAGCAGCATCGGCAGCATCAACAGCAGCATCAGCAGCAGCAGAAGTGTCAGAAGTTTCACAATTCGAGGAAGCTCCAAAATGGTAAAAAGTTCCAAGGTCGGAAGAAGTCACATCAGGGGGAGTTGCAGAAGGGAACGGTACAGCCCGAAAATTTTCCTAACGCCCAGGTATCGCCAAGAACGAAGAACAAAATTAGGTATGTTGCCCCTGTGCACGCAAACTTTCTACTGAACTTTTTCCCCATGCATCTACCCATTTACGAAATAAAAAGCAGTAAAAAGATTCTCCTCATTTTTGTAAATGTGAAAAGTGGAGGACAGGCGGGAAAAAACTTATATCGAAAATTGTTAATGTATTTTAACCCATTACAAGTAATCAGTATAAAAAGTGAAGAAAACGTGTTAAATGCCCTTAACATATACAAAGAAATGTTATACCTACAGAAAGTTATTCTTTTACTCTGTGGAGGTGATGGAACTATAAGTATATTCATTGATACCTTAATTAAATTTTTTGCAAAACAAGCCCCTTTTGAGACACAAAAGGGGAAAAATATGAAGGAGCAAGCTGGGGAGCGTAACGCGCAAGTGCAAACTGGGGAGCGGAATACTACCAAGGAAAAGAAACATACTCTTTCAAGTAAAGGTACTACATTTTTAAATAAAACCATTATGAGCATAACAGCAAAAATTAAGAACAATAAAAATACTCTTACAAACAAATGGATCAAAAAAGGTAAAAACGGAAAAGACACATCTTCTAAGTTGTCCCATACGAAAAGGGAAATTGCAGCAATAGATCATGGTAATAGTAATTATACTGAAAATACAGAAACGTGTCTCGATAATTGTGCATATTCTTACATTGAAGAAAACAATAATTTGCATTTACATTTGCATGCTCATGACGAGCTGGAAGGTAACGAAAAAGGGGAAAATTTGTATAGGTCTTCCATACATGATATCCAAAGCGGTGATAATAATAATGCGAATTGTGATGCAAATACAAACATTGATAGTGATAATGAGAAAGATGTTGATGGAGATATTGGAAATGGTGCGTGTGAGTGCCCTGACAGTGATGAATGGTGCAGCGCGTCGAGTGACGATCATATCGTAGAGGGGGGGAAAAATAATTGCAAATACAAATATTTCGCTAAAAAAATGAAAGAGTTGAAAAAGTTGAAAGAGTTGAAAAAGTTGAAAGAGTTGAAAGAGTTGAAAGAGTTGAAAAAGAATGATGCAGAAGAATATACACATAGGGAAAGCACATTGAAGAGTTTCCATATTTGCAATTCGCACACGGATAAATATAACGATAGTAATATGTTGACGCATACTAATAGTACAAAAAATAATGAAGATCCTTATTTTTCTTCCAGGGGAATAGAAAATGAAAAAATGTATAATAATATTTTGTACCACGATTATAAGGAAAGAGTTTCAAATTATGTGCCCATGGAAACGAGATTGCATGACAATGCAGTGTCTTACTGCAAGGGAGTGGATCAGCATAAGGATTACCCTGACGATCATGGCACGGGGGAAGATACTTACAACGTGGGCACTAGGGATGACAGGCCCGGCTGCAGTGGCATTTATGTCTCGGGGGAAAGCAGCGGAGGCAGAAGCGGAAGCGGCGGATACGGAAGCGGCGCATACGAAAGCGACGGTAGCATACACAAAATTGACAATGGATACAGGGTAATTCGAAGGAAAGAGGGAGAGAATTATACAAACTTAGAGAAAAAGAATTATCAAAGCGAATTTATGAAGAGCTTTGAAAAATGTAGAAAAAGAGTGAGTGACGTGGAGCCGCCAACTGCGGAGCAGCCAATTGTAGAGCCGCCAATTGCAGAGCCGCCAATTGTAGAGCCGCCAATTGTAGAGCCGCCAATTGTAGAGCCGCCAATTGCAGAGCCGCCAATTGCAGAGCCGCCAACTGCGCGGGCGAATAACGAAAAAGGTACAGTCGAGTCACTCATTTTAAGCACACCAATAAGTATATTACCATTAGGAACAGGAAATGATTTAAGTATAAGTATAGGATGGGGAAATGAATATAATAGTAATAGTCTATTTTTATATATAGATAAATTAAAAGAAAGTAAAAATGAACTAATAGATATATGGAATATAAAAGGATATGATATAAATAATAAAATAATTTTAAACAATAATTTTATCAATTATTTTGACATTGGAATTATATCAAGATTAGCTTTACATTTTGATAATATAAGAAAAAAATATCCACATTTTTTTAATAGTAGATTTGGAAATAAAATGTTATATGGAGAAGTTGGGTTCAGAGATTTTTGTTTTAACACATATAAATATAAACTTAACAAAAATGTAAAATTATATTGTGATGGGAAAAAAATAAAAATGAATGATGACTTAGAAAGTATTTGTCTTATTAATATTCCATATTTTTTAGGAGGTCTTAAAATATGGAAAGAAGATAAATTTGAACATTATCCTTATACAGATGTGAAAAATGATTATGAACATTTCATGCAAGAATATTTTTATTTGAATAAAAAAGAACATGAAGGCAAAAATGAAAATATAGAACAGGCGTATAAATGTCTTAACCGTGCCGACGCTGCTATCCCTGCCAATGCTGCCAACCATGCCAATGCTGCTATCCCTGCCAATGCTGCTATCCCTGCCAATGCTGCTATCCCAGCCAATTATAATATCCTCCGTAGTAGTAGCGAAAGCAGCTCCAGTATTTATTCAATGAATGATAAACACAACATATGTTGTGACAATGTAGAATCGAATGATTGGAAAAATGAACAAGTACATAGGAGAGAAGATATTTCATATAAATGTACTTGCAACCATACCAGTAATCCCACAATTCCATGCAAATTCCATAATAAGAATTACTCGAATGATAAAAAAAACTATCTTGGACAGGAAAATAGAAATAAGTGCAATTATAATATATACAAATCTTATAGATTTGATTTTTATACACATAATAATGGCAAACAGATGTTTCGAAAGCAAGAATTCAACGATAAAATTATTGAAGTTATAGGGTTTCGAAACATTTTTCACCTATTTCAAGTGCAAATAGGAATGTCCAGGGCAATCAAGCTATGCCAAGGAAGTGATATTGTTGTTAAAATAAGCAAACAGTTTATTCAAAAAAAAAACAAAATGTACTTTCAATACGATGGGGAACCTGCTTTCCTCAACATTCGCAAGTTGCACTTTACGCACAAGTAAGTCCACACAGGCGCTCCTCTATATGAGACCCCCCAGTTCGTTTGCGGATCGTTTGCGGCTCGTTTGCGGATCGTTTGCGGCTCGTTTGCGGTTCGTTTGCGTCCCGTTTGCGTCCCGTTTGCGCCCCGTTTGTTGCTCCCTTTTAATCGCACTTTATTATTCCCCCCCCTTTTACCGCAGATGCCAGTGTTTGTTTTTGTCACCGAAGGATCCAATTTGATGAATCCCAGAAGAGCACTTTTTTTTTTTCTTTTTTTTTTTTTTTTGTTAAACGTATGCGTCTACATACGTATGTACACGCATATACACAGTATACATATACATATACATGTACATATACATATACATATATGGATGTAATGTGCCTATGCGTAGGTATGCATTCAATTTTTTTACATCGCGCATATTTTACCATTTCACAATGCATTCATGTACACCGCACGAACATTTTTCATTTATAAGACGTAAAATTAAATTGACACATCACGTCGCACACAAACAGTGCAATGTCGCACCATACTATTTCGTTTATTTTGAATCTACCTTTCTTAAAATATAATCAAGCATAGTTTGGGTTAAAAAAAAAAAAAAAAAAAGAAAAAAGGAAGGGTTTATAAAAAAATGGCGTAATCGTAAAAAAGGAGGATGGGGAAAAATACGCAAAACAGTAGTATGAACCATATGCAAGAGCAAATCACCCACTTGCATATACGATTCCGTCATTTGCCCAATTTGAAAGCTCACAAATGGGAAAAAGAAAAAGAAAAAGAAAAAAAAAAGTGTACGTCGTGTGCACTGTATAAACCGTGGTTACTGCGCGAAGTGTCACTTGGCCTTTTTTTTTTTTTGTACGGTTTGCCTGTTTAAAAGCTTGTATTTTTTCGAGTCGTTTTTGCTTAGCGTGATTGCGTTACGGCATCCCTTGCCCCCCTTGTAAAAAGTAAAAGAGTGCGCGAAATTGGTAATACGGGCATGGATACGCATTTAACGTGCACACATGCAAAGCAAGACACACAGCGGTGCACACCCGTGCGCGCTTATTTTTTCTAATTTTCTAACCTCCCAAAAGTTTCCTCCTTTTTTTGTTTTCTTGTCCCGCTGACATATGCACACATCATCATCGTCAAATTCGCGGTAACAGAATCCGCAAATGACCCTCCTTGCGATGGTGCATTCGTGATTGCTATTCATATCATGACATGTTGGGCATGGGAATATCTGCAAAAACAGAGCAAGGAGTCAGTAGGTAGGGGTTATGGCGTGTGCACATGGGCCTGTACAGGTGTGTACGTGCGCGGTCCACCGTGAAAAAAGGATAAACATATATGCACACACGCACACGCGCACACATACACACATACACACGTTCGCATATGCTCCCAATACAACGGTAGTTCTCTGATGGAGCAAGTAGCCAACCTTGTTGCAACATGGGAACTTAAAGAGCCTGTGAGACCTTTTAAAATGTTTACATGCCCCATCCTTAACTTCTATATTATTTATTTTTACGACGTTTTTTGATTTCTCTATTTTTAAATTGTTCGATGTGGGTACTCCAATTTTTTTGCTCGTCTTCTTTTTCGTAAATAGCTTGTTTATCATCTCGTCAATTCTGAAAGGGAAAAAAAAAACAAAAAAAAAAAAAAAAGGGATTTGAAAAAGTACATACGGTCTATCAGTGTACATATAAACCGCTTCTACATATATGTATTCATGTAGAATAGCCGTATAAACACAGTAATTCACGCAGAGATGCAGGTATGCATATTTTACTTCTTAATCGTAGCATTATTTGCACTTGTCGTTTCGTCAAATGTAAAATCGGTATATCTGAACTCCAGTTTTGTAAAGCATTTCTGGCAGTTCACATTTATCTCTTTTCCTGTAGGGAGAAAAAAGTATGGTGTCCATAACACGGGGTAGTAATAGTGGTAGTGGCACATGTGCACTAAATGAACTTGTGGCACGAGAAACGGTTTGTACAGATATCATTTTTGCCAAATACCTGATGTTACATTTTTAAGAATGCTTTTTCTCCCACAACTTTCACAGTTAATACTATAGTCAGCAGTTAACAAGTCCTACAAAATGGAAAAATATGTAAATATGAGTAAGTCCAACCGAATTGGGTATAACAATTATTACCTCTTATCCTACCATTAACGAACATTGGTTAAACTTCAAAATACATATACAACTGTTCTCCAAAAAGCATATGTTCCTGTATATCTCGATAACCGCACTGCTGCTGCAATTTGTGCAATTGCAAACTGCCATTAAATAGGGAAAAAAGGTTTTACATATTCACAGAAATGGGTAAAAAAAAAATACGATGCTCTATGCGTGGCGCGATATATGTGACATGCCACACATCAGAGTGATACATACTCAGTGCGCAGTCCGCATTGAACAATGCACAACTATCGTTTTACCTAATTGCGGTGGATCTTTGCTCGTGGAAGTTATGTCAAACGTGTTGCAACACCTTGTGCAGATTAGCTGTAGCCTGCAAGGTTAAAAAGGGAAAGTTCATTTGGAGAGTGCATCCTCTCGCGCGTCTCTCACACGTTCCTCGTGCTGTTCATCTACTTGGAACAACCTTTTCTTTTCAAAGCAAATAGCCACACACACGTGTAAGCTTACTTCAGCAGAACAGATTTGTATAGGGAAATATTCTTCATGCGAACATTGCTAAGGAGGAGACTTTTTCCTTTTATGTTTATGTTGTTATTTATGCTCATGTCATCGCTGTCTATGTCCTGCTCCTGTTCCTGCTCCTGTCCCTGCTGCTGCTGCTCCTGTCCCTTCTCTCCATTCTTCGGACACTGATCACCAGTTTCTCCCGCACGTTCGACAGTTCTCTCCCTTTGCTTCTCCTTTTCCACCTCCTTCGCTTTCTCTTCCTGCTGCTCTCTCCCCCTCTCCAATTTTTTTTTTTCTTTCAAGACGACGAATCTGCAATAAAGAAAGCGTTTCAAGCAGTCGTCCGCATTTTTGGTTTTCACAAGTTGGCTAATTTTTTCCCATTTTTGCGGAGAATTTTTTAAATTTTTATAGACTCTTAATCCTTCTTCAAGTAATGTTTGTTCTTCATTTTTCCAATTCAAAACCTTTTTTTTTTCTTCTTCTCTTTTTTCTTTTTTTAATTTCTCATTTGTTTCTTCAATACTATGTTTACTTTCATCTTCCATTTTCTTTTCCTTTTCCATTTTTTCGTGAACTTCTGTTTTCTTGTTATTGTTTGTAATATTTTTATTTGTTACACTTGTATCATTAGATCCTTTATTTGTATGAACTAGTTCTTTTTCCCCTTCATTTATACTGTCATCATTTTCTCCCACATTTATACTGTCACCATTTTCTCCCACATTTATACTGTCATCATTTTCTCCCACATTTATGCTGTCATCATTTTCTCCCACATTTATGCTGTCATCATTTTCTCCCACATTTATGCTGTCATCATTTTCTCCCACATTTATGCTGTCATCATTTTCTCCATTCTTCATATCTACATAATCATTTTGCATTTTGTTTTTTTTTTCATTTGGTATAAATTGATTTCTGTACTGTACATATGAATCATCATATAATTTCGTATGACAAATTATTTTATCCTTGTTGCTGTATCTTTCACAGTTTTCTACAAAAGAGTGTTTTTCCGTTTTTTCATTTCTGGTATAGCTTAATGGTATATCTTTCCTTGTATTATTAATCACATCATGTGTGTATATATTATTAGTACAATAATCTTCTCTTTTTTTAAAACTTTCTCCTTCTTTTTTATCATCTGAATATGTCATGTTAAATGTCTTTTTCCTGTACTGTACAGGTATATAATTCTTAATATTGGTATTAACCTTTATATTATAATTAAAATAATTTTTATTTAAATTACTGTTGTAAAACGGTCTGTTGTAATTACCCTTGTTAAAATGATCTATTCCACGGGTACTATCTTGAGGGTTATACCTTCCCCCATATTTGCTATTATCTTTTCGTTTTTCATTTCCTTCTTCGGTGTATTTATCGGAAGGGTTACTTCGATTGTTGAAGTGTACACTTTGGGCACTGTAACCACTTTGAAAGTTGTTGATGCGATGGTTTTGTTTGGAGGGAAGAAAGTTGTAATTGCGCGCAGTGTTCACATCTTCGGGGAATTTGCGACTTCCATAATTACTGGTTCCTCTCATTCTGTGCACGCTGTTACGATAACTATGCAATATTCTATCACCCTTTTCGATATGAAAATTAGGCGCATTTGTGCCTGAACTGTGCATGTTCTTTTGGCTATTCACATTTTTGTTGTGTGCGTTCTCATTCTTTCTGAGATTATTCCTATATCCCAAATTGTTTTCCTTTCTCATCCTATCGTTTCCTTCTTCAGGCATATCGCTATTCATCACATTTTCTTCGTTACAAGTATGCGTAATTCCCGCTTCGTTATTATTATATGCCTTTCCGCAAAAGTTTTTCTGCCCTCTTCTTATGCTATAATTTTTTTCCTTTTCATTATATTTGATTGTAGTGCTATTATTCCGTATGCCATCTTCTTCGCAGAAATTTTCCTTACATAAGTGTTTACCTTTATAGGAGGAAGTTTTTCTCTGCTCTGCTTTTTTTTGGCAAATTGCATGTTTACGATTCGTGCTACTAGCATCCTCATCCTCTGCCCTACCTCCTGCTCCCTTTCCTTCAGCTTCACCAGTAGCGTTTCCCTCCTTACACATTCCTCCGTTTTATTCTCTGCGGATGGACAAAAAAAAAAAAAAAAAAAAAAAAAAAAAAAAAATTCGTTTAAACTATTCTATTGAGGGAAGGCTAAAAATTCTACTCTTTTACAGTTTTTGCCACTTACCTGTTTTGCCTTTTTAAAAAACGGCTCTTTAATTTCCTCAAACGTTTTTTCTTCCACACTGGAAAAAAATTATTCATAGCATAACAATCATTTTTTTTTTTTATAATCTTCTTAAGCAAATGTATAATTATTTTGCAAACCATGGCTTTTGTTGTGCCATCTGGAACCTCTCTTCTTTTTTTTTTTTTTTTTTTTTTTTGGCTACTAATATACTAATATACTAATATACTAATATACTAATATACCTTTTGAAGCTTAAAAAAACTACGTTATTCTTTTTTTTTTTTCTCACCTCAAATAACATACGCGAAAAAAAGTGATATATACCTTTTTACGGTTGCCTTTTTATTTTTTTTTTTCTTTCCTCTATAATTATTTTATGTTAGTTCCTCTTTTTCGCATAAGTTACCATTTTTGTTATACTCCTGGTTTTGTTTACGAATCAGGAGGTATAACAAAATGAAAATTTTCGAAATGAAAAATTTTTCTTCTTTTTAAAAAAGAGTTACTAAATATGCTTGTTAGGATTTTAAAAAAAAAAAAAAAAAAAAAAAAGTAACATAAAAAATGTAAGTAAAAAAAAAAAAAAGGAACATAGTAAGTATATATATCTATATATATATACATATGTATAAATATATGTAGATTAATTTGCCATAGATTTGTTGAAAGTGTTTAAACTCGTGTATACACTCGCAGATCCAGTTAAAAGCCAAAATGTGCATGGATGTTATGGTCTGCATATACAACATATGTACGTAAAAGGTTTATACATACACGTATATGCCTACGCTTATATACTTATATATATATATATATATATATATATATATATATATATCACTCGTTTGTGTTGCATTAAAAAAAAAAAAAAAAGAATATATCACGCCTTCCTACTTTTTATTCGTGATGCACTCTCTCCGGAGGCACGCATATATTACATATATGCATATATGTATATATGCACATGTGTGTGTATACCTGTATCTAGTAAAGCTTATATAAATTTGTTTTAAAAATTTTTTTTTTTTTTTTTTTTTTTTTTTGGAATGGAAAGGGAGCAAAGTGGAAGAAGCTTATGTAAAAAATAATGTATCTAAGGTGATGAGCTAAAATGTACATTTTTTGACATTAAAATGTATATTTCAAGGGGATGACAACTTAGTACATATGGTTGAAAAAAAAAAAAAAAAAAAATGTAACAACTTTTGTATTTACCCTCTCACACTCTCTCTCCTTTTAAAGTAAGTTAAATAGGATCAATAAGACTGCCAATAAGAAAGATAAGCTAAGGAAACTTGATGAGCCACAGAAAACACCTTCGAAGAATGATTCATTTTGTCCAGTACATGTACAAGTAATTTTATTATTTTCAGATTCTGCACAATCTGCAGTGGGATCACATCCACCATTATTTTCTGCACATGTAGGATTGTTATTTGGTACACATGTTTCTCCAACTTTTTTAAAGTTTAACAAACATCTCCATTCTTCTCGACCATCAGGAAATCTATAACATCCTGCATTATCTGGATATGTTATATCAATACATTTATGTTTAGATCCCATAGATAACAATTGAGCAGAATCTACATCTAACAACTTGGATAATAATTTCTTTGATTCATCTGTATCTACAAAACCTGATCTCTTCAACTTGTTTATTATGTTAGATGTATCTATATCTTTGGATAATTTTGTCAAATCTTTTTCCTTACTCGATTTTAACTCTTCTAATTTTTCATCAAACTTTACATAGTCAGTCAGTTTATCTACAATAATACCTACTCTAATTTTTTCCAACTGGCAACTGTTTAAACTTGACTTTAATTGGGAATTGTAGGTGTTCACTTTTTCTAACAAAGCTTCGTACAAAGTCTTAATACTAGCCAAAAAGGGAAGAAATTTTTTATTAGTTGTTTTAGTAGCGTCATCCCCCGTCTTATCTATTGCATCTACCTGAGCATTAACCGATTCTAGGTACGTTTTGTACAGAGCAACCATTTTTTCATAATAGTCAATTCCGTCCGTAGCAATTTCTAAATCTTTCTCAACAGAATCTTTAATATATTTGTAACTACTTAACAATTTTTTTTTTTTTTCAAAGTCTAACAATTTGTACGCATCTCTAATAATGTAATTGCCAGAAGTTACATGTTTGTATGGAGTCAAATCCGAGTTTAACACTTCCAAAAAATAATTTCTTTTTTTCAAACGAGATTCCAACATGTTTGTTACGTTACTGTGAAATGCTGTAACATGTGCTTCCAATTGCTTCTTCAACGTTTTGTATACACCAGCTAACGGTTTCACGTACACAACTTCGTATTCGTTGGTGATTTCATTCAGTATATTGTCGTCCTTGTCTTGTGCCTCACCCTGCGTCACTTGGTCAAGCGCGTGTGTTTCTTTCTTTCCGAAAAGGGGAAGTACAATGACGTTATTGTCGTCTTCCGTGTAGTCCTCTGCGTGTGTTACCGTTGTCGTTTCACCATTTGCAGTTCCAGTTCCAGGTGCTGGTGCTGCTGGTAACGCTGCTACTGCTTCTGCTTCTGCTGGTGCTGCTCCTCCTTCCACGCCGTGCGCCTGCGTCGCGGGACCAGTGGGAGCCACAGTTTCCACTTTTGGAAGCAAATCTTTGTACAGGTTCAACGCATTGTTAACCTCTACCATATTTGCAGCATGAGGATTTCCTGTGTACTTTTTATTTTGTATGATCCCCTTTAATTCTGCAAGAACGTGATACAATCCACTAGATAGGTATGTGATATTTTCTTTTTCTAAGTTTATGTTTTGTTTTAGTTTACCTTCTAATCTGCTGTATAACTTAAATTTTTCCAAATTCAGATAATTATTTTCTTTTTCTAATGTATCATCACTTATTGTTTTTAAAGGGAAAGTTTCACCATTATAATATTTAACTCTTGCTTTGTAATACTTTAGCAATGCATCTGTATTTTTTAATGTATTCTCAACTTCTTTCTTTTCAATTTCTCTCTTTTTGTTGAAAAATAATCTAAAGTTATGTATTACATGTCTTGGATTATTAAGCATAAATTGTCTTCTCATTAATTGCGCCTTTAAAATGCTCAATTCTTTTATGTGTTCCTTACTACTTAAAACTTTTTCATTTTTTTTAAACAGTCTACCTAATTTTAATTTATACTTATTATAATGATCTAATGACATATCTAACTTACTCTTTAATGTTTTTACTTCTTCTTCCAATTCTTTCCAATTCTGTTCTGTCATTTTATTTACAGTATCCTTTTTAGATGAAAGAAAAGATTTAAAGTAGTCATTATACTTATCTACTTCCTCCAAATACTTTTTGTAAAACTCTTCCACTTCTATTTCCTTTTCTTCGGGCGCAGGTGCATCATCGTCTGCGTTTCCCTGTGCCACCAACGTTTCCTCAGGCTTACTTGGTGCCGGTGTCGCCGGATTAGTTGTTGTTGTATGAGTAGCAGCTGGTGGAGTAGGAACTGGTGAAGTAGTGGCTGGTGGACCACTGCTTTGCGTAGTGACCGGTGCTGTACCTGTTATCCCGTGCGTCTCTAGAAATGCTTTGACCGCCACTTCACTGTTTTTCATCTTGTATATATTGTACAGCATTTCCTTTTCATATAACTGAACGTAACTGCTTTGCAAAGTCGAGGTCATATTATCAAAGAGAGAATACATGACTGGCAAATTGTTTTGTAAGTTAAACAATAAATCTAACTGATCACATTTTATTGTCTTTTTCTTTTCTTCTTCTTCTTGTGTAAGATTATATTTTGCCAACAAGTCCGTGTTCATTGTAGAGTTTGTCACTAAAATGTACTTATGACATACATAGGAGGTATACAAAAAGTCATATAACTTCTCGAGATATTGTAACTTTGTCATTGTTGGGCCATTTTGGGTGGCTACTTGGACCTGTCCTTGCGTAGGTTGCACAGGTGCTGATGCTTCTGGTGCTGATGCTGATGATGGCTGTGCTCCTGGTACTCCTGGTACTCCTGGTTCTCCTGCTGCTCCTGGTAATCCTCCTGCTCCTGGTGCGGATGTCGTTGCTTCTGTTGGTTGTGCTACTACTGCGGCGGGTACTGTTGATGTTGAAGGTACTTCTGTTGTGATTTCGTTTTCATTTCCCATGACTAGTATTTCATCCACCCCTTGGACTGGTTGGACTCCCTGTGCTGCCGCTTGAGTGGGGGTTGCCTTCTCCTTTTCTAACATCTCCTTTATTTTAGGCATAAATTCCCCCAGTTTGTCAATTTCCTTTTTCAGGACAAATAAATAGTATGCTTCCGGTTTCGCCTGTGTACCATAAACCTGAGGAACGTAAAGGTGATCTTTCAACTGTGCTTTGTGTAAAAGTTTTTCTACTTTTTTTAAAAGTTCAATTTTTTTTGCTACTAATACTTTTTGTACTTGTAATTCTACTACATTAGATAATGGTAAGGTAGATGCAGTTATAAGTATATTTTCATTTTTCTTTATTTCGTTGGCTAATTTGTCAATTTCAGTTTGTAGTTTCCATTCTAATCCTGTAAAATGTTTGACTTCTTTGTTAAAAACTTCTTTTCTCAATGAGTAGTCATTCAAATATGCAAGCTGTTTATTTAACTTATCTACGTTTTTTTTTGTCATCTCGTATGGACAACTTTTCAACTCGTTCTTAAGTTGTATATACTTGTCTCTTTGCTTTTTAAATTCTTCGAAGTTAGTAAGAGTAAGTGTGTTGTCAAGTTTTTCTTTGTAAAACTTTTCAAATAGGGGAACAGCTATCTTCTTTTGCTCCTCGTACGATTTAAGTTTTGCATCATAGTCCACTTTTTGTTTAGATAAAAGTTCTTCTTGTTGTTTAATTTTAGTTTTAAGTTTGTCTATGAATTCATTTCTCTTATCATCGTTGCTGAAAATTTCTTTATTTAATGCTTTTCCAATTTCTACATTTTGTAAATCACCAAAAGTTGTTTCTGTCACCGCTTTCGATAACAACTCAGAGATGTTTTCTTTTTCCAAAGGGTAGATGAGACCATTGGGATATGTAGGCTTAGGCGGAGTTGTCGAACCACTTTGTGTTGCTACTGCTTTATTTGCCTTTTTGTCCTTTTCTCGTAAGTAGTAATCCAATTCAACAGGATCGGTAAACAGACCTTCCATTTCGAATTTTACAGTTTTTGCGATGTTCTTAATTTGAGTCTTAAGTTTGCCAATCTCTTCCTGCAGTTTTGCTTGTTCATCACGTTGCGTTTGTGAAGCGGTATTATTCGGTGGGGTAATAACTTTGCTTTCCTTCTCCGCGATTTGTTCGAGTAATTTTTTTATCTCTTTGTGCTCTTTTAACGTTTGCACACGTTTGTTTAAAACTTCGATTAATTTTTGTGCTTCCTTTAACTGCTTTTTGTAAAATAAGGCGTTATATATGGATTGATATACCTTTTTAGCTTTCTCATACTTTTGTTCTTCGGTTTCATTAGAAGTTTGTCCTGTTCCTGAATTTGCAGATGCATGTGTTCCTGAGCCAACTGCTGAACTTCCCGTACTTCCACTTCCTGTATCCCCACCATACCTCTTTTTTTCTTCTGCATCTATTAATACCTTTATATTTTCCACTGTTTGTTTGTTTTTTTGAATGAAAGTCTCCATTTTTGAAATGTCGTCTTTTATATTTTCTAGCGGTTTTCTGTATCCTAATACAACTTTTTTGAGCATGTCCAATTCCTTTTCACTAATTTTAAGATGGTCTGGTATTTCGCAATAATCATTTGCACACATATCATGTAGTTTAGCTCTGAACAGATCATAATAAAAATTAACTACGTACATTAACTCGTTAAACTCTTCATATCCTTCTATTAAGTACTTTAGTCCATTTGTTTCTAACGAAATTTCTCTTATGAAATGCATTAAGTCTCCATGTCCTGGAATGTTTAATTGCAAAAATCTCGATAGAAGGAATCTTATGTCCGCTGTTAACTTGCTAACCACTTGGTTGTTGACGTTGTTATCAGCATCATTAGAAGCTGCAGCTGCAGCTGCACTACTTGGAGTGGTGGAAACAGAGGAAGTACTACTTCTAACATTGCCTCCTGCAGCAGTATTGGCTGCAGTTTTTAACTGATCTACGGTTAGAGGAGTTTTGTGAAATAAGTTGTACCCATCAACCACTAGAGCCTCCAAATTATTTAGCTTATGAAGAAGCTCTTTATAATTTTCGAGCGTTTCACATTGACAGTTCACAATAAAAAAAATGAAAGAGAGCGCAAATACGAACACCTTCATTTTTGAATTTGTCTGATTAATAAAAAGTGTGGAATATTGTGAAAAAAAAAAAAAAAAAAAAAAAAAAAAAAAAAAAATGGACTAGGCAAAAATATGCATTATTTTTGCATCTTACATATGGTCACTCCTTTCTGTACATATATTTTTATTTCAAAGCACTTGTTACATCATAGATGGTGATGATAGTAGAAAAAGAAGAACAATGTATGTGTGACGTATACTGCACAAAAGTGTTGTACGTATGTACACGCAAATGTATATACACGTACATACATACGTACATACGTACATACATACATACATACACATACATAAATATATGTACACACAAATGCGTTTATACACGTTTTTGTATCACTTAAAAGGAAAATAAAGTTTTTAATTTGCTACACTCTCTGACCAAAAAAGTGTTGCGTTTTAACTTGTTAAAGAGATATACTTTTTTCTGTACACTGTTGCGTTCGCTTTTGCTTTCGCGTACGTTTTTGCTTTCGCGTGCGTTTTTACTTTCGCTTTCGCTTTTGCTTTCACTTTCGCTTTCACTTTCGCTTTCACGTTTTTAACAGATTTAAACATTTCAAAGTTGTATGTAATAAAACTCGCGAAAATTATGGAAAAAAAAAAAAAAAAGAAAAGATAAAATAAAATAAGATAAAATAAAGGGTGTAACACACTTCGTTTTAAAAAAAAAATAAAAAATGACAAAGACCGTAAAGGAGAAAAAAAAAAATTAGAAAAGAAAAATTAAACGGTACATAGCAAAAAAATAAAAGAAAGGAAAAGAAAAGGCGTAAAATAAAAATGCTTTTAAAAGAAATGTTACACACATGGGTGGGTATGCATAATATGTACATATGTGCGTATACACATATACACATTGTATGCATTAACGTTTTTGATATGCGCATGTGTAAACGTATTTACCCCTTTTATATATACACTTACTCGTTAGTGCACTTCATTTCTTTGAACCTTTTTTTTTGTGACAAAAAGTAACGCAAACAATTTTCCAAACAGGAAAAGTGAGCGTAAATGTGTACTTCCCTGTTTTTTTGGAAATTTTTAATGCACTCCATCGAAAGTAAATACGCAAATCAGCAAGTAACACTGACAATTTGCGTCCGCAGAATTCAGAGGTAATTCAAAATGATAGGAAAACAAAAAAAAAAAGGCAACACACAACAAGCAACACGCAACACGCAACACGCAACACGCAACACGCAACACGCAACACGCAACACGCAACACGCAACACGCAACACGCAACACGCAACACGCAACACGCAACACGCAACGTGGCGTAAAGATCGGAAAATTACGTTCTTTCTTTTCTCGCATTTCTCGCTTTTCACACACTTTTCTGGAGACGTATTTATTTTCCAAGTTGTTTTAAAATTTTTTTTTTTTTTTTTTTTTTAAGGAGTAATTTTCCCACGTCTGCTTTTTTTTTTTTTTTCTTTAAAAAGCAACTGCACTTTTTATTTCCCAAAATGGGATATTTGCACGCTGTGTTCCAAAAGTTTGGGAAGATGCGCAGAATTAACGAAAAAAAAGGGAAAAAAAAAAAAAAAAAAAAAAGTTAATTTCTCTTCATCATTTACACGAAATGTCATTAAAAGTTAAAAAAAAAAAAAAAAAAAAAAACGTGTGCATATAAAACTGTTAACAAATGCTTTGTGTGTTGAAAAAAAAAAAAAAAAAAAGGGAAAAGACAATTTCCCACGTGTAATTAAAATAGGGGTAACCTCTTCGCAAAGTGAACATTTTTGCACAAACAGAAAAGAAGGATTTCACAGTAAAACTGCGCAATGGAAAAATGGAAAAAACGCCTTGCGCGAAATTAGCGGTGTGATAACTTCGCGACTTTGCAAAATTGTAACTTCACTGCTAGGTAACTTGGCAACTTTTCACACCGTGGCAACTTCTTACCTTTCCGCAGCGGCGCTTTTCTAAACACGTTTAAAAATTCCCCCTCCATTGTTTGCGTTATCGCACGTTTTATTTCCCAGTAAGTGCTAATTTTACGCACACGTTACGCAAATAGTTAACTTTTTAACTGCTATTAATTAGGAAAATACTGCCATTACGAGAAAAAAAAGAAAAAAATTATAAGAATAAAAATGTGTTCTCTTTTACGTATTAGCGAAAGGGATTACATAAATGTAACGCAAAAAAAAAAAAAAAAAGGGGGGGGGGGGGGAAAAGTTCCATGTGACAAAAATCGCAAGTTGCGGAAGGGGTCAAAACAAGAAAAAGTCGCGACACGCAACTTATGGGGAAAGGGTATGGGTAAACAACAAGTTACACACAGAATGGGAGAAACAACCCACAGGAAGGGGAGAGCGAATGGCGGGATCGCTCCCCATTTCTCTCCTTCGTGTTGATCAAAATGTACATGTATTATATGCTCATACCAGTACGCATGCACATGTGTGTACCTCGCATGGGAACACCCTGCACCTACTTGACTGAGGATGTAACGGTATCACAAATTAGTATGCACAACGGGGATTTCTCACAACCCGTTTTTGGTTAAAGTTCTAGCAAAGGTAATGAATGAAAATGAGAAGAAGAAGAAGAAGAATAAGAAGAAGCTCATTCGAGAGCAGAGAATAAATGGAAAGGGCGCATAAAACCCCCTCGTGTATTTTCTTTGTCCCAACAGGGCAAAGGCAATTAATGGTATTCCTTCTTATTAACTCACATGTTGCACGTACATCACAACCCCCATTGTTTATTGCACACGAATTCTCCTCATTTAAATGACAATGATTGTTAATCATGGTATAGTTAAGAAAGCAATAACAGTTTTCATTATAATTATTAACAAAACAGAAAGAATTTTTAGGACACTTGCTATGATTACATATGGTCTCTTCCATATTCATTCTGTCATTTTGTTGGTCTGAACTATTTTCCTGTTCTTCTTTCGATTTTTTTCTTTTTTCGTAAGGAATTATGTTTGTCCTATTACTCTCATTTTTTGTTTCTTCCACGTTTAGAATGTATCTCCCTTCATAAAGTTCCAAAATATCATCCGCAAGTTTGATCTCGTTTTTGCATGCGCTTTTCTTTTGTTCTCCTTTTTCATCTGTCCATTCGCAAAGTCCTATGTAATTGTAAAAAAGAGAAGTTCCTCTAACATTCTCCAAAGGTGTATGTTCAAAAGTATGGTCGATGTTGTTAAGAGTAACGTTGTAAGTTATAACTTTTTTATTTAAATTTTCTTCTAAGTTTATAACATGTTCGTAATTCATCGTATTTTCGTAAAAAGCACTAGAATGTAAAGAATATATGTTGAGTTTTTCTTTCCCATTTAATGGTTTACCTTGGACTTTAGTTAAAATCTCTATTATGTCTTCTATTCTTTGTAACATTTCTTTTCTGTTTACAATTTTTCTCTTAATTTCTTGGAGGATAAGTAAATCGTTTTTAGTATCCTTAATAAGTTCTTTGTACGTATTATAACTCCATTTATTTTCCTTAGTGTCAGTAAAAAAGTAAATGTTGTCATCCTTATCATCTTTATAAAAATAATTTGTTAGTAGGTAATATTTTCTAAGCTTTTTAAAAGAGTTTCTACTAATTGTATACATTAAATGTAACTTAGATGTAACTTTTTTAAAATGGTCTAATAACCTTTTGATATTCTTTTCACACCGCATAATATCATAAAGTAAGGTACTAACAATATTGTATATGTACTGGAGTATTTTCTTTCCTTTTTTTCCCTTATATGAGTGAAAAATATTTTCATAAATTTTCATATGAATCTTTATTTCTCTCAAATATGCATCACAACAACGATTTTGCTTTCTTACATACTTTACTATTACTTCATGGTGAAAAACAATTTCTTCGAAATATTCCATACTGCTTTGAGTTATAAGAGAATATTTACTCAAATCGATATTGTCTAACGTAACTTCCTTTTCTTTCTCTACTCTTTTTAAACGCACTAAATTATTTTCCTTCTTTTCATACAACCCTAAGATGTCTTTATATATATCAGTCAATGCTTCTTTCTTTTCATTTACTGCTTCTAAAATTTCTTTCTCATATTCCCTATTCAGACGATTTGTCACATCAGATGAGTTAAAAAATATGTCACTAATAGTGTACCATCTACCTATTTTATTCTGTGCCTGTGAAATGTTTTCCTTATACAACTTTACGTGCACATACAAACCAGCGATTTCTTTCTCTATCCGTTTAATGTTCAACTGATTCTCTCGCTTATTCTCCATGTAGTTGTAAAACAAATTGAAAGCGACACGAAGGTATTCCATGGACTCCCTATCGAGTAAACCGATTCCCCGGGACGCTACTCCGCTTGTCTGTGCAACGGCGGACCATCCTTCGTCAGTCGGTGCACTACTCCGCGCCCCAACTGACCGGCTCCCTCCACCAGAATTCGTGCAATTAGCGCAGTTAGCGCAGTTAGCGCAGTCAGCGCAATTCGCACAATTGGGACACTTCTCACACGTGGGGTGCAGGGCGGGACGGTCGTGGCAGAGCAGCTGTTCCCTTTCCGCGTCCGTCTCGTCAGAATCCTTGAAGGGGCTCGTCTTCCCAAAGTTGAAGGAGAATGGGTACATTTCCACATCTATCATATCGTCACTTTCTTCATTTTCTGACATAACAAACGTTTTGTTGGATGCATCCCTCGGACGGCTTTCCACGTCAAAGGATGAAATAATTCTTTTGTCATGACCCAATATATCACATTTAAGTACGCCAAATGGGTTTTCCTTTTCTCTGTTCATAGATGAACTATTTTTTGAAGGAGCGATTTCGAGTAAGAGTTCATTTGGAAAATCCCGTTTGGTAGACTCCCCTACATGGTCATGTGATGCTTCCTTATTTAGAGAATTATTCGCATTATTGTATTTCCTCTCGGTGCATTCGATGGAATGTATCTTTACGCAGGTGAATTTTTCGCTACTATCAGAGAGTAAGGAGCAATAACTGCTGTTACCCCTTGGAGAAAATTCCCCATTAGGAATTTTCCCCTTTTTTGAGCAGAATCGGTTAACCATTTTTTCTTCTAATATGTTGTATGGAGACATGCCATATTGAGTTACAACATGAAGAAATAATTTTTCCGAGAGTGTTAAGTGTTTAAATCTCGAATTGAAACCTAACTTTATCATTTGTCTTTGTTGAGTTTTGTATAAAACATATTTGTAGCTTTCGTATAGAGAAGTAGACAAAAGAGGGGTATTGGCAATTACTTGTGGAGATGATAAGTGGGAGCAAAACTGTATAGATGATACTTCTGCAATGTTCATAATGTCAAATTCTTTTTTAAAATCGTTTAACGTTTTGAAAATAAACATGGTTATATGTTCCTCGGTAAAGGGTTTACCATGTGGTCCGCAAGTATGATCAACATCACAATCTGTTGTGTCTTCAAAATTAGTTAAAATGGTTGAAGAAAGGGCATTATCGTTAAATATGCTAAACAGGTAGGTATAAAAAATATTGTGAAAATTGTTATTTTTTCCACTGTTATGAAATATATTTTTTAGGTAAAATCTTTTGACATCTAAGGAGGAATAATTACTTTTTGTATTACGTTTCTTCCCAGTTAGCGTCTCGTTATTGTCTATCTTGATATGATTACTCATAAAGTGAACATTGAGATTGAACAGATAGTACATGTACTTGATAATTATGTTGAATACGTCCATTTGTTTTATTGCACCCTTTATATTTTCTAACATCCAATGGGTACAAAAATTCCTATTTATATTTTGCTTAAATATATACATGAAAATTTTCATCCAGTTGCTATAAATACGATATGTAAAGTATGGACTCAGCAAAAGAGCTGATGGGGTAATTTTTTTTAAAAAAGTTATTTTACTTTTCAACCTAAGTAATATTCTTTTCACTACTACTATTTTTATAAATAGTAAATAATTTTTATAGTTTTCTCCTGTCACATATTCCCTTAGTTTTAATAAAAATAATATGGGTTCTTTTTCTACCTTATCTACATTTGATATGTATTTTATTTTCCTTTTTTTATTTTTACTTTTTTCCATCTTATACTCTTCTATAAACATTTTAACACTCTTTAAATTGTGCAAATATATACCTTCCATTTTTATTAAAAAGGAAAATGATTCATCTATTTTCTTCCCATAAACGATGTTCTTCCCATAAAAGATGTTCTTCCCATAAAAGATGTTCTTCCCATAAAAGATGTTCTTCCCATTTGATATATCCTCTTCTGATTTCAATTCTGTGGATAAGTCTTCTCTCCTTATATGGCTGCCTTTCCCCTGGTCCATCTCCCTTTTTATATTTTTTATTAACTGTTCATATTTTTCTTTCGCATCTTTATACTTGGAAAAAGATTGGTTTACCTCGTCAACTTTTTTTGCAATTTTTTTTGCAATATTTTTTGCAGTATTTTTTGCAGTATTTTTCTCCTCATCCTTCAACATATCTTCAACATACTTCAGGGAAAGCATATCTCTCAGTGTGTCTCTATACTCCTCCATATTATGATGAACGAATGAGTACAAATTTATATACTCATCTAACAAGTCGAAAAGGTGTCTAATTTTATGGGTAGTTTCCACACCGATTGGTTGCAAATTCCCATGTTGAAGTACCTCCAAAGTGGAAGATAACTCTTTCAGTTTTGTCTCAAAATTTTTCTTAATACTTAACATTTTTTGCACATGAAAGAGTATAAAATTATCAAATGTATTTCTTTTTTGTTGAAATTGCTTTTTCTTTTTTTCGACCAATGAATTTATTTCTTTGTGAACCCATTTTTTTGAAAATTCTTCGAAAAAATTATTTTCATCAAAGGAAAGTTTATCATAGCTCTTTTCTCTCAGTTCTTGTACCACATCCCTGCAGTAGTTAACTCCTTTTTGCATCTCTACAATTTGCGTAAATTTTATTTTTACATCTTCAACAGAATTGGCTATATTTTTTTCCAACAAATGTTCTATCCTCTTCAGAAAAAGTTCTACATTTTTGTCAAACTTCTTAACGCACTTTTCCCCTACAAGGTCTCGGTGTTTTTCACACACTAAGGGGACTTCTTCGTCATCCCCCGTTTCCTGCTTCTCTGCTTGTTTCTCCGCTTGTTTCTCCGCATGCTCTGTTGCTATAACTGCACTATAATTATCATAGTTTGTGTAAAAAATATCTTCCCTCAGATTTAAGAGATAATTAAAAGGTACGTTAAGTAGACCTTCCTTCATGTTTACTACCTTTCTGAAATATTTTGCATAGTCTCTATAGTATAGCTTTATCAAAATAGAATCATACATAAGCTTAAGAGTTTCTATCTGTTTCCGTAAAATGTTTTTCTCGTTAATATATGTACAACTATGTACAAGGTTTTTTTTCATTATTATTTTTTTGTAATAAGTGATAATTTTTTCTAAGTATTTTTTTAAATCTCTTCCCGTTTTTATACTCTCTAGGGTAAATTTTTCAAAAATTTCTGCCTGTACAGAATCCTTTTCAAAAAAGTATATTTCTCTTGCAAATTTTAAGTTAATATGTGAATATAAATGTTTAACTTCGAAATATAACTCGTTTATTTGTTCCTTTGTTTTCTTTATCTTTTCGTCTATTTTCACCAGTCTGTTGCCATTTTTTTCCCCTCCTGAGTGTATTTTTTGCCTTTCTATAAGTAGAGATATCAATGTGAGGACATTCTCCTTTGTCGTTTTGTGTGCATTATGGAGTTGTCTCAGATTGGCTAAACATAATGGAAAAATCAGGAAAATAAAAAGGTACCGTATTCCACCACCACGGGTAACTCGCAAGGAACAACGGGGAATATGCATGTGTGAGGAGATGTATGTACATGCTCAAGTTCGCATTTGTGCTTACGTAAACCATACGATCACAAAGATACTGTCTTTGTAAGGGAAAACGCACGAGGTTGTAGGAAGTATAGCACGAAATGTCCCTTTTATGCGAAATATTCACAAAATGAAAAAAATAAAAAGGAGAAAACGTGTTCCCCCATGTTGACATTTCCTTGAAAAAAAAAATTTAAGCTTCATATATACACACTGTTGTGCAGAATTTATCCTTGGTATAATTTTACGCACGTTGAGCAGTCTTACTCGTTTAATTATTTTCCCACTCGTGTGTTCGTTACTCAAGTGTCCTTCCTTTTTATGAAGCAAACACTGTTGCTTACTCGTAGGAAAGTTTATACGTGTGTAGTTGGAAAAATCACCCTGTAGAAAATGATAAATCGGGTTATTTTGAAAAAAAAAAAAAAAAAAAAAAAAAAAAAAAAGTTTTTTTT